>CAUYQV010030152.1:0-58732 GCA_963574575.1 Galagoides demidoff | reverse complement strand
ATTCATAATTCTGAAATTTGGATACAAATCTCTGGACTAATTAAGTGGCACTATTTTACATGTATTTTTGTGATTCAAATTTATTAGATTGCACAGACATCAACCAGAAAACTAAAGAGGGATATAACAATAGATAAAAATTATATTTCAAAATTAGAAGAAAAACTCATGTACAATACTGAGAATACTCAAGAGGCCTTTATATTTATAAAAATATGAAATAATTAAAAAATGCAATATGTAAGGAAATTAAACCAACCAGTAATGATTGAAATAGTTCCGAAAGAATGATTGTCACAAGACAGAAAAAGATTTATGGATGAATTCTAAAAAATTCTAAGGATTAGATAATTCTGTTGTGTCAAGGCTATATCAAAGGCTGTGATCAGCTTTTGATCACAGCTTCTTCCAGATCACAAAAATAAGTTATCAGGTTTTTGACAGGTTGTTGTAATGCCAGAAATAATTTAGAACAAAGAAATAATAAAATTAAGAACACTCTATTTTGAAGATAGATTGAAAATCTTAATTAGATTCCTAGCAGGTATAATTCAACTATATAACAGTGAATTATATAGTTCCTTTACCCATCTGTCCCTCAATTCCCTCATCTGTAATTTGGGGATTAGTAACTACTTCATAGGACTGCTGTGGGGGTTAAATGAGTTAATATTTGTAAAATACTTAAAACAGCACATTTGTGCACCTATATTGGTGACACAGACATACAGTCTAGAAATGGAACTCTAGTATCTCACCCAAATAAAATAGCATTCATTGGTATAAGCCAGATCATTTGTAGATGATTTTTCTACATGTATCAGGATGGAATAAAGTATTGATACCTTTTCCTGACCTCTTGAAGTTACTAATCAGTCCAGGAATTATAGTGAAATTATACATGCTTGAGAATTATTAGCATTATACATGCTTGAATTACTTAGAGCCAAACATTCATCCTAGGCTGTGATTCCCTTCCTAGAGCTACCTACATAAAGGAAGGAA
The DNA here is from genome assembly GCA_963574575.1 of Galagoides demidoff. Taxonomy (NCBI): domain Eukaryota; kingdom Metazoa; phylum Chordata; class Mammalia; order Primates; family Galagidae; genus Galagoides; species Galagoides demidoff. Next base: position 57,727 of record CAUYQV010030152.1, on the reverse strand, counting down.
AATTAAGAAGTAGTAGTTGGGAGATGGGCCAAGAGGGCAGACTCATCTCAAGTCCCTGATTCCTGAGAGGTACAGAAAATGACAAATCCCACCTATACCTTTGGCTATGGAGTTAGGTTACAATGGCCAGTAAGAATGTAGGTAAGAAATGGACCACTGAAGCAGAGTGGGAGAGATGGGATTCAGCCAAGAGAATTTCTTAGGACTAGCATCTTTGTCAGTAGAACTCACTTACTGTGATCACCACCTGTTCATACTGAGCCTATGAAAAAAAGTAAGGTCATTTACAGAGGAAGGGGTGCAGCAACCTTGACAGTGTACAGGGAGATAAATTCTTCCCTGCCTTCCTTTTGAGACACTGGAAAGATGGAAGTGTAGAGTTCAGGAAAGCAGATCCCATCTTCACTACACACAAACTAACCCACACAGACTCTTCTCTAACCTGCACAAGTGGAGGACTGTTGAGTAACTGAAAATGTCCAAAATGCTATGGAATTGGATTGAGATGTACTCGTGGAAAGAGGGGAGGTTCAGTAGAGTACAGTTGGCAGCAGTTGTTGAGCAGGAAAACCTCTGAGTATATACTTCCAATGATTTAAGTCTTCTCACTAACCCAGTTACCTATTTTAAGTATTCCTCAAAACAATTGATCATGAACAATCAGTATGAGGTCCATTTCACAGATGGGGAAAAAAGACTCAGAAAAGTTAGGTAAGGCCGTATAGCAAGGAATTCAAATATGATCCATATGACTCCAAAACCCATGCTTTTTCCACCATGTTCTTGAATATATTCTAAAATAAAAATTACAAGATTTTTCTTTAGGTGCTATGTGAGAAGAAATTAACTGATTATAGGATTTCTGTACAGTGTTTCAGGTTCAGCTAAGATGTGAAACTGTATGACATTAATCTATGGTGCTATATGATTTTCTTTAGCTGCAGCCAGGAGTTTGAGTGTAGGAATAAAGAAGGCAGATAGACAAACAGGGTTTTCCAATGTGAGCCCTTAAGAAAAGGGGACAAAGAATTTAAAGATATTCTCTGGAGAATAAATGAAGCAGTATGGAATCGGATCTAACCTGTCTTGAAATCAGTGAATTGAAGAGAAAGCTGAAATGTTGAGAGTTTGAGTGGCTAAAGGAATGGAAGTTTTATAATCAAAGAGCAAATATAATAAAAGCAAGGGAGTAAAATGTTGCAAAGATTTACATTAGGGTAAGAAAGTACAATGTTGACGGTTAAGACTTCAGAGGTGTTGCTGCAGAGGAATTAATCTGTGAGGCAACATGGGAGGTGCATCCCTCTGATCTTCAAGACATACCCTGATGTTCAGCCATGTAGAACACATTTGGGTTACCAGCCACAGCACACGTTGGAAAAGACCTCAGTCAACCCTATGGAGACCTGGAGAGCAAAGACTGATTACAAGGGCTGTGTATTGGAAAGAATGGCCAGGCCTCAGTACCTCTGACAAGCTTAGTCACTAGCTAGGGATATCCAGAATCCAGGACATCCAGCTATTAGCACCTGCAGGATCTGCCTCAGCTTTTATTTTTATTTTATTTTATTGATATATAATAGATGTATATATTTGGGGGATACATGGTATAGCTTAATACATTCATGTAATCTGTAAAGATTGAACCAGTGTAATTAGGATATACATTACCTTAAATATTTGTTTTTATGCTAGAAACATTTAAATTATTCTCTTCTAGCTATTTTTAAATATACAATAGATCATTATGAACTATAGTCACCCTCCTCCATGCTTTTCCTGGGTATCCCCAGCCAATGACTGAGCTCATGAGAGGTACTGGGGCCTGCCATTCTTTCCTCCAATGCAGAGCCTTCTAACCATCAGTCCTTGGTCTCCAGTGCTCCACTGGGTGGACCTTTCCAACCCCGCTTCCTACCAAGAAACCCCTTATACTCCTAACTCCACTTGAGCATCTGCTTCCCAGGGAACCCAAATGACATAATCTGTGAGGAAGATAAAGATAGAAGGGAGTTGGGTTTGGGTCTATTTGTTTCAAATGGAAAAACGGCAGTTCTGTAAAGCCTGATATGTTTCCAAGAGAGGACAGCATACAAAGGAGCAGACCCCAGGAAGGCAGCACACGGCAACACGGACTGAGACCATATAAAATATTGATAGCTAAGTGCCTTATGTTTTGAACAGCAGAGAAGGCAGGATTGAGTGAAATGACAGGGGTAAGTGGACTCAGAATACTGCCTGGGCACGTGAAACTCCAGGGGAGAAGGTCCGCAGGGTGGCTGACTGAGCTGGGCTTAGCAACTGCTGCCCCAATTAGAAAAGTTTGCCACTATTCAAAGTACTTCAAGAGCAAATTGCAAACTTGTGAAACTTATTGAGGTCAACAGGATTTTAATTAGTTAATTAAGAATAATTAATTCGTTACAACTTCACTACTCAAATAATTTTAAATCATTAAGATAGTTTTCATAGCAACTTCCTTCTAGGTAGAAGAAGAGAATCCAATTCAATACACTCTATTAACATTGATAGTTATCATTCCAAAGCATTTTCAGCAGATTGCTTACACAATGGAAAAATGTAGGGATTTCTGGAACTGTAAATAGAGTTAACATCACTAACACAATCCCTAGGAATCTGAGCTAATTTAAGGAGTGGACCCTTTGCTAAGATTTCAGCAGAGGTCTGGCATTTTAACAAGTATTAGAAGATATACAGCAAGCCAAACACAAACCTAACTACAATCCTCAGGTTTATGGGGGAACTAATTTTTTTTATTGTGGGATTTTTGTTCTGCTTGTGGAAATAATACATATAAAAAACAGAATGATAGTACATGAAATATTCAGTATGATCCATCTGGCATTTATTGGTTAAGTACCTAAGTAGGGCAAAAAAATTAAAACTAGAGACAAGTGTGAAAGATTGGCCACTTCACTCTACCCCTTCATAGCATTTTCATTTTCTAGTGTGTAAACACATAGATACAGAGCTGTGAGGTGAGGTAGGGTTGTTTAAAATGCCTCTCAGAAAAGTTAGAGTCACTTTGTACTGCAGTCTCTGCAGTTGCTTGTATTATGGGTCACTCTTTTAATTACTTTATTTTGACCAACAATGTACCGATTGGAGAAGTCACTTAACCTAACAAAAATTCAATCTGTATCTAGAATGTGTATTTTAAAAAACAAATAAATAAACATTTAAAAGATCACATTAAAATAGAAAACAATAGTTATGACATTATGATTATAAGCATTTTAAATATGAAAATGAATGAATCAGTGTATTCATAAATGTTGTAAGCAAATTAATAAATATCATGTGTAAATTGACATTTAACTATTTTACTTATATTTCAAAAATTTAGCATATCAGGTTGTTCCAAATACACTTTTGAAAAGTGTTTTAGAAAAAAATGTGGATCCCTTATATTTTCATATATCTAGACTAAATTAATGTTAATTAAAATCAGTGGGTTTTTACTCTACTTTGAGGCATAGGTAATGTAATTTCTTTAATATATCTAATTTGTAATGTTACAGTTGGGAAATCTGTTTTTAACATACTACCTAAAACTGAATTCAGAAAAAATAACATCTTACAGCCTTTTTTTTTAAACAAGCAGGTCAGTCTAAAAGTTTTTTGAAACCTCATGGAATAACCAAGCTATACTTTCATTATAGTAATGAAGACTAATATTTTTTAGTGTTCTACACACCTTGAATCATCAATTACTGAATTGCAAAATTGAAAACATAAAGAGCCACAAGAATATCAAATATATTCATTATCATAATTGTTCCCAGAGAATATGAGATGAATTAACAATGAACAAAGCATCTAAAATTAATTCACATTCCTCATATATATACCGTAGTTAATGACAAGATGAATTACAAAAGACATATATGTAAAATACATATGAATCTACATAACATTTCCTTAACTGAGACGTTATGCAAATCTTTAATTAATCTTTAAATGAATTAGGTACTTTTTTTGTCCATTACAGATAATCACCTAATGAAGTTATGGAGCAAACTTCAGCCTTAGTAAAATCAGGCAAATTATATACAGTGTGAAAAATAGCGGAAAATAACTGTTTTCAGCTGAGTCCAAAAGACAGCGTGGCTAGTATTTATTTTCATAATCTTAAAAAAAGTATACAGTTTGATAAGGACACTATTGGGTCGCTAAAGTGACACTAAAGGGGAATGGGATTTGAGATTAGGAGCACATAAACAGCGTTGCAGAGAATGGAGTGAAAAGACAATATCAAGAAAATTCACCCCCACAGTTGTCTCAGTGTTGCTCACTCTTGAAGGTCAGTCTGATTCTGGCCCAGCCCCAAGATCTAAGTTTCAGATCATGGCAGGCTTAAGAGAACAGTGCAGACTGGAACATCTAATCCCACCCTGGCTTGCCCTAAAATGGCCCCTGAATTTGTTCAGCTCCTGAGCTTGCTGCAGCCCTAACTGCCTGAAACTACTTTCCAGAAAATAAGAGCATAGAAGAGCAACGCCACGTTGACTTCAGTTTTGATTTCGTGTGTTACCACGTAAATTTTTTAGAATTTTCATCTTCCCACTTACCGATTTTTAGAACAGATGGCCTAAAATGTCTTAGAGGAAATGAGTTGTAGTCAGCAGATAAGAGCGTGCAGCTCTGTGTTTCCATAGCAGGGTTAGCTATCACATACCCACACGTACCTACCTGCTCCACGTGGAGCTGGCGCTGCAGTTTTCTGTTGCCTTTTCATCCAGAAGGTTACAATCAGTTTCCCTAAAATGGTTTGGTATACGTGTGGGCATTTGCCTGCAAGCACAAGGCTTTCTGCTGAGGTGACAGCCAACCTCCCTGCAGAAGGTGTCAGCTGAAGGAGATCTCAAGTAAGAGCCATAGTGAAGCTCATATTCCTTGATCCCTTTTCAGACACTGGCAAAAGGCCAGACCCAGAGTATTGCGACACTGAGTCAGTAGCTGGGTGAATTGGCAGATTGCCAGGTAAGAGGCCACACTGTCATTTATAAGGCAATTATTTTTATAGATTCCTGTCTCCCACCTACCTGAAATCCTTTGGTATCTGAGGGGGAAAGTACCAGATTACTCTCCTATTGAAAGAAAACCAAACCAAACCCTGGATTTGGGTTTGTGGGATCTATACTGCATGTCTTTTCAGAGCACCTCGTAATTATTTCAGTAACTACCATTCACATGAGTGTGGGTCCCTATTCACTTCTGCATCTTACGATGCTCCCTGCTTCTCCAGCTGCACCCTGTGGGTCCCTCATTCCACCCTGGCTTGGGGACATGGTAATGTTATCTGTATTTGCTTCATTAACTCCCACTTTGGGTTCTCTGAATCTTGTTTTCTTAAGTATAATAAGGAAAAATGTCACTTAATGTAAGAGGTGTCAGGATACTCAAAGAAAAAAATGAATGATAAACTGAGTAAAATATGATACCATGTAATATCCTCTTGGACTTTTCTCATAGGGCAAGGTGTAGTGGCTCATGCCTGTAATCCTTTGGGGAGGATTTCTTGAGGCCAGGAGTTCAAGACAAACCTGGACAACAGAGACCCCATCTCTACAATTTAAAAAAAAAAAAAAAGACTTCTTATAATTTAAAACTTGAATAAACAAAACTGGTATGTACAGATGTATCCTATTAATGCAGGAAGAGTAGATTATAATCTATATGCAGAGTACTATTTTCTTGTGCCTTGAAAAAAATAATTAAAAATAAGATATTATGAAATATGGCCTGTAATTTTAATCCTACTCCAGTTAACTATTAATAAATATCCAGAATCATTATTGGGTTACTTAACTTAAAAGGTTTAGGATTAATACATAGATGGACTGAAATTTGCATGCAGAAATTGCTTAAGATCTTTATTTTGCCCTACTAAAAAAATAAAAAAAAGTAATACCAACTCTATGTGATCCTAAATCTCTAACAATGTCAACATATTATACTTATGTTATTAATGGCAATCTTATCTTTTGAGTATAAGATAGAATAGAATAATAAAATCTTTTTATTTAGCATATTCAGAAAAACTAGAGAAGGAAGACAATCACAAGTAAAAGAGAAGCTGGAATCTATCTATAATGGCAATCAAAGAACAGTACTAAGTTGACCTCAGAGACAAATGATACTGTGTCGTGGAATGAGTTGCTAAGTTTAGAGTTGATGGAACTAAAGCAAGTAAGTGCCAGAGTGCCAGCACCAGAGACTCGAGTTTGGACACAGCTCTGCTCCCTACTGACTTATAGTTGGCATCAAATGGGATTAGTGCAGTGCTGTCTCATAAAGCCATCATGAGAAATAATGCCATCATGTTGGAAAAGAAGTTTACGTAGAACAACAGGCAAATAATTCACGAGGGAAACTAGAGTAATAATAAAATATATTGTTGAGTGCTGTGCACTGTGCCAAGAGTTTCAAATGCAGTGTCCTATTTAATCTTCATAACAATGTGATAAGGAGTCGTAGGAATGATTATTATCCATTTCATAAATGAGGCAACTGAGGTCCAGAGAGACCCAGGAAACATGGTTAGCAAAGGGCAGAGCAGGAATTCAAGAACAGCGGTACCTGACTCTAGAACCTGAGCACTGCACTATTAGCTATGGCATTTAAAAAATTCAGCTTTGTTACTATCTAAAGATTTAAGAATTGAAATATGTGGAAATGGGAATGATCAAAGAAGGATTCACATCACATTTCAGTGGTCTCTACAGAGGAAAGGAGTAGAGTGGATTTGGGAAACAGGTAACAGGACTTCAATTATAAGTACGGTATTTTATTTTTATAAAAATGAATTAAAATATGGAAATGCATTAACGTTTGGTAAATCATGACCAGGGGGTTGTATTTTTTCTGCATACTTTTATGTATATTTAAAATATTTCATAATAAAAAAGAAATGAACTAAGTTCATCCTATTTTATCTATATAAAGAAGAATGATGAAGGAAATAATTCTGGTAACAGTTTAGAGAAACTGATATTTTCACATTTTTTAAATCAATTACAACTTTTGGTAAAGTAGTTTGGTAATACATGCCATAGAAATAATTATATGTTTGGTTCAGTAATTTTCCTTTTGGGACACTATCCTAAAGAAAAAAAATTGAAATATACATACATATACACAGAAATACACACACTGAAAAAAAAAACCTATATGCATGAAAATGTTAACTGCACTGTTGTTTATAATGGTGGAATATGATAATCTAAAACTTTAGATTTAATCTAAAACTTTAACATAGAGAAATAATATTGTTCAGCTTTTAAAGAAATATTTATGAAGACTTATAGCAATTTGAGTAATGACTGTGATATAACATTAATTAGAAAATGTTAGGATATGAAATTGCATATCCACTAGAATTAAAACAATGAAAAAATGAGCGTAGAAAAAACTTTGGAAACACCCTAAAGTGATGAGTACAGAATTTGTGTGAAAACAATGAGATTATGAATATTTATTTCCTCCCTCTCTTCCAGATTTTTGGCAATATTAATCTGCCACTGTTTTTGTAATGTAAAATTACAGTTGTCCTTCAGCATCCAAGGGGAACTGGTTCCAGGACCCACCTAGGATATCAAAATTCAGGGATACTCAAGTCCAGTATTTAAAACAGCATAGTATTTGCATATAACCCACAAGATCCTCCTGTATTAAAATTGTTGATCATCTCTAGATTACTTATTATAACACCTAATACAATGTAAATGCTAGGTAAATAATTGTTATACTCTATTTTTTTAATTGTTTTGGGTTTTTTCTGAGTATTTTCTCTCAGAAGCAATTGGTTGAACTTGGAGCTGGTTGAATCTGCAGATGTGGAATCTGCGGATGGGAAGGTCTGACTGTATTACACAGCACAAACCCAGCTTTGGAAATAGACACCTTTGAAAGTAAACTAGAATTCAGGGGCGAAGATGAGCTCAAGCAAGGTTGTAGATAACACATAATCCGTCCAGGAGCTCCATCAGGCTGGGTTCTTCAGCAATGCTTCATGAAGCAGGGGCGGCCATCGTGGGCTTTAATAATTGGTGGAGCAGGGTGAGAGCTGGACTAGCCGAGGAGCTAGGAAAGGGGGTGCAAAGTGGAGCCACGAGGGATGATGTCAGGAAACAGCCCTGAGTGTTACAGGACATTTTACTCTTCTGATTTTATTTTATTTTTTCAGAAGATATGGTGACTCAAAAGCTTTCACAGTTGAATTAATTCCACAGAACAACTGGTTGCAGATTCACAGCAACATAATTATGAGTTGTGCTTCTGGCTCCAAATCTTTTCATCTAAAAATAATCGCAATGACTACATCTTGGGAAAACAAAACCATTACCTATTCTTGTGCCGCAGCTATCTTGGTAGTCGCTTACTGGAAAAGGAATCATGGGTAAAATAACTGCATGTTTTTAGAACACTGCTTGTCACTTTTACCTTAAATGAGTTGATTAATGGAATCACTTAAAAACTTTCAGGCTCCAGGCATTCTCTCAGGCACAAACACGACTTGGAAAGAAAGCCCTTTACCTTCACACAAGCCTGCCTGGGCTCAACGAGGGGCACAGCCCTAGCTCTCCTGAAAGCACACATGCTTCCTTCAGGGAATGTGCTACCACCTTAATTCAGAAAGGAAAGCAGCCGGGGCAGAGATGTGGGGAGTAGAGGAACGCTGTTAGGTACTTTCAGCCATAGGGGAGGTGAATGGCAACCTGTATGCGCCACTGCTCCTACATACACCAGCTGCTCTCTGCCCAGCTTCTTGGGTTAGATAAAATATTTGCTGAATAATACATGAATCAACAGGGTGAATGATGACAGTTATCATTTACCAAATGATTACGCTGTGTTAGGAGCTGACATCCATTAATTTTAATCGTCATAAGAATCCTGCTGAGTCTGTAACTCCAATGGCAGGGGACTCCGGTTGTTCAACTATCTCAAGCTTTTCTATCCTATAAGAACAGTGTGAAAGGGCTCAGTTGCCATCTCACACACTGGTGAGAAATCTGTTCCTCCCCACATCTCCAGGTTTCTCTTCCTTGCCGCACATTCTGTTTTCCTGCGCAAGCCAAGTCCTCCTCTCCTGTACATCCCCCTTGAGTTGGCTTTATCTTTTACTCTATTGCCTCACCTAATACTTAACACATCACCCCGATTTCTTTACTCCTCAGGGTATCACTCACATATGATTGCTTGGGTAAGCATCTGTTTAACTTTTGGTAAAAAGGTAAAGAATGTTCCACTCTGATGCCAAGTAACAACTTAATATTGGCTTTCGAGACAATTTCCCCAAAATAAAACCTCAGATTCTTGCCTATTTTGTTGGACTTCTTTCCTTCCTAAGGTTAGGGCTTTCATCTTAAGCTCTGGGATGCTAAAAAATGCTTATTTTATTATGCAATACAGTTTAGTTTTCTGCCTGGGACTTCCTCCTTCATATCCAAAGTGGGCCCATAAAGATGTTTTTTTAAGCTTAAAAGTCCTAGGAATCAGAAAGCTATAGTCTGTTTTAGTTTTAAACGGTACCCCCACACACATGTTATTATCTACATTTTAGACAAGATGAAACAAGGTTAGTGAACTTAAATGATTGCCCAACAAAAGGGCCAGAGCTTGAATTAAAAGCCAGACTTTCCTAACTCAAAATTTATGCTTATTCGACTATACCAGAATGAATACAATACAAGACAGTCATTACTTATTGAATATTTATAACATGACAGGGTCTGTCCAAACAGCTTATAGGGCATTAACTCATTAAATCTTCACTTCAGCTAATATCCATTTTATAAATGCTTGCCCAGAGTCACATAGCTAACCAATAAAAAGGTGAAGATTAGAGGCCAGGTAGTATCAACTCCCATCCTCCACCAGCCTCATGTTGTAGCTCCCTGCAAGTCTTGCAGTGGCTGCGAGAGAGGGTAACTACTGGATGACAGTTCGGTCTGCATGCTATAAATAAACACAACATGGTTTGGAAACTTAAATTTTCCAAAAGCCCTGAGAGTATAGAGACATTGTTAGGGTTTGAAGGGAGAGACAAGATTTGCTCAGTGACTACTGAACTATAAACTTTGTAACGACTGCCTTAAAAAGCAATCGTATAATTCAGTCTTTCTTCACTTAATGAGTTGTTAGATTCATTTAGTCAGTCAGGTAGTAAAGACTTATCACTTGTCATCTATATATCAGGTACCATTAAGTACTGAACAAATGAAGATGAATCCTTCAGATCCAGGATTAGTCCGGAGTGGCTCTAAACCCTGTGGGGAGCTTGCAGTCCAGAGCATGCTGTGATGAGACTCACTTATCAGCTAGTTATATATTGAATGGTACTTGAATCTATAGAGAATTGTATTTTAAATCAGTATGAGAAAACATCTCTAAGAATTACTTTTTGAGGAAAGAGAAATGGTTTCCTTTCCAGTGGTAGTAAACCCTCTGATGTGGGATGTGGACAAGCAGAGTCTGGGTGACTACCTGGTTGGGATTCTGTCAAGAGCATTCAAATATCTGGTAACCTGAAAAGTTCTCATCATGAGAGTTCATGCTCCATATCTAGAACACTCAGAGAAAAGTCACGTCAATACGAGTGTGGAGATCTGCACAAAAGGATAAAATTATGCTCAGTGATTCTTCCAGTACTGGTCTACTGGTCTACTGGTCTATGGGGCATAGTGTTGAGATTCTAGATTTCCTAGTCTTTTAAAGAAAAAAATCGCTAATATGAAAAAGAGCATTAAATTGAGTCACCATTGCTTGGTGGAACTATTCCTTGAGAATACAGAACTTGCTCAGATATGTGCTTGAAGGTCTGCTCTAAGTTTTGATTTCCTGAGTGGACACAACCATCAGGGAAAGATGCTCCATGTAGATGACAACTAGTAATATTTGGACAGGAACATCTTTCACTTTAAATTAGTAAATGGACATCTTAATGTAGAGATGGATCTTAAACATCATCTAAATCGGTGATTCAAGCTGTTCTTCTAGGGCCTTGTATGCAAACAATGAACATTTTAAACTGCACTTTTGGGGATATCTGATTTATATACTGAAATTTTGAAGTTCAATTTCATTTAGGGAAAAAAAAGAACTTCATGGTAAAAAAGTCAAAACTTCTGAGATTTGCCCCATTTTTCTATTCACAAAGGAGTAAGTTCCAGAAAGGCTAAAAGATTCACCAAAATGGCAGAGGTAAATCTTAAATCTAGATCATCACTCCTGGCCCCATCTACTGTGCAAACCTTCCCCTTCCAATTTATAACCTGCTGTGAGTCTGGAAAGCAGGGTAGTCACTTGGGCAGTTTAGCTCTGGGTGAACTATACCCTTCCAACACTGCAACAGCTGAGAATTAGACTCCAAAGAGGGACAATTCTGCAAAAATACCAACTGCCCAGCCACCATCTATTGCTTGTATGATTAAGTGCTACATAATCAAGTGCGTGCCTAACAGTAATCTGCTGAGTTGGGCTGAGCAAGTATCTTCCCAGGCTCATCCTTCATGTTGTAAAAGGTGTAACAGTCTCAAGGATGTTGAGTTCCTTAAAGAAATATATTAGTAGATAATAACAACAACAAAAAATTCCAGTCTTCTGACTTGTAGAAAGACCAGGCTGCAACCATTATGTTATATACTGTTTGAGCCAACTATGGAGATTATGCAGTGCCTGTGTAGACAGAAAAGCAATGAGGTCATTAAATAAGATAGCTCCCTAAATTGGCAGGCATAAAAGATGAAAGGCAAGGTTTAGATATGAACCTCCGCAGAGCTTTAAAATTGTTATAGGGAGACCCACAGTCCCAGGGGTTATGCTTATCTATACCCTGAATATGGAGGCTTGCATTGATATGCACACTCAGTCTGCAAATGAATATAGATGCTCTTTTATTTAATAAAGTATAACTTTAATTAAAAGCATTACTGAAGCCGAGTGTGGTGGTATGTGCTCATAGTCCCAGCTACTCAGGAGATGGGGGTGGGAAGATTGCTTGAGTCCAGAAGTTGAAGTCCGGGCAGGGCAAGATAGGGAGCTCTCTCTTTAAAAAAAAAAAAAAAAAGTTACTGAATTCATAACAATGTATTTAGCGCATATGTATTTTTGATGGTAAAAGTGGAATCAGAGTTGAAAATCTGGGGACCATCTAATTGAGGTTAAAATAAGGGGGGGCAGAACAATTAAAGATAGGAGATAATTATTTTAAATCATGTTTTCTATCTTTTCCTGTCTTTCTGTGTTCAAGTTGTATATCTGAGTAATTGCTCTTTGTTTTTCACGTTGAATGGCTGCTTCTTATCTAGCTGTGTTTACCACGTGTGGTCAGATCATTGATTCTCAGAAAAACTACCCTGTAGCCTAGCCCTACATTCCTCCAAGATAATATCATCTGCAGGAGTCAAGTTTCTTGCCAGGAGGGCTGATTTACAGAAATAAACAAACTGGAAGTAAAACCCATGACATGGTAAAGAAACTTTCAAACTTGGACAGGCCGTTAACAACTAATACTACCTTAACTATTAAGTGTCTCTAAGAAAAAAAATAGAACATCCAGTCAAAGTGACCTGCAGAATCAGAACAGTAAACAAAACACAAAAGGGGCTGTAAGCAATACCATCTAGGAACACAGGGGTAACAGATAGGCTCCGTGTCTGCGGGGGACCCCAGGAGAAGCAGCTGTTCCCTTCTCTCAAAGCAAACCGTCCTCTGGTGCATGTCAATTTGTTACCAGCTCAGATCTGCTTTTGAGGAGTGAGCCAAACACATAGCCACTGGTGATTTACCTTAAGAAAGGGCATTAGGGAAACTTAAAAACCAAGCATCAACTTGAAAAGGCCCTATTTTATATCTTTCCTCGGTCTCTGGCAATCTTCCCTTCTCCTTCCACTTACTCAGCCCTCACCCTCCCTTCCATCTGATTCTTTGTTAGATGGAACACAGACACAATGGAAAGCCACTGGGAAACAAACTTAACGTTTCCTTCTGGAAATATTACCTATTTTTAAATAACAACTCAGAGTCTATAAATATTTTCATTAGAAATCCACACTCCCCACACACACCACAGTCACTGTGAAAAGCCCATTTCTCCAAGTCAGAACTTAGAATTTAAGGCTTCACTTTGACGTACTACTAAAACCCTTCATATGCACTGGGAATCTAGGCTTTTACCTCTGGAGGTTGAAGGACAGGGTCTTACTCATATGTTTATCTCATGAACTAAATTCATAATACTTCCACGTAGAGTTGGGGTTTGGAGGTAGACTACAGAGAGGAAGGTTACTGTTATCAGCGTTTGGTTCATTGGGGTAGAGCTTTGAATTGATTGTGTGATCTTTGGCAAGTCCCACAATCTCTCTGGACCCCACATAACTAATTTGTGAAACGAAAAGGTCATACTAGACAAGCCCCAACTTTGTATCATTCTCAGCGTTACTAAATGGGAAATGAAGAGTAAAGGGCAACAGCAAATCAAATTATGGATACGGTAATTGGATTATTCCCAATTCCTCACTGTCTCCCTGCTAAAGAATTTTATAGCATTAGATAACTGACTTGGCAGTACCTTCCACCACTGTAAGCAGAATGTGTAGTATTTTCCCACCTCCTGTATATGGGCTTGCCCGTGTGACTTGATGTGGCCAAGTGAAGTAAGCAGATGTGACCCAAGTAGAGGCTGTAGAAGTGTCTTCACATCATTTGCTCTTGTCATCTACTGCCTAGCTGCTGGTTCAAGAACAAGGAGAGAAGATGTGGGGCTGACCAAAACCTTGAATAAGAAACATAAACATCCTCTGTTTTAGGCCTATAAAATTTGTGGTTGGTTGTGATGTACCATGATTGCAGCAAAAATCTGACAGACACAATAAACCTCTTGCTCTTTTACCTTTTCTCAGACACCGTGCCCAGCAACGTGCCCACTGACCTGCAAATTTTATGAAGCTACTGAGCTGCACTGATACCATCTAGGCATCTTGGGTTGAACATGGAAATGCTCTTCTCATTAGCACCATCAGTAGAACTATTTTTGGTGCTGAGAATACTGCACAACTATAAGTTATTGTACTGAAGTCTTCTCTGTGAAAAATGGTGTGTTTTTAGCCTATGTTGAGAAATGAGTTATGTGAAATTGTGCTGTGTTGGCTGTAAGGATGATGGTTACTGTCAGAGAGTAGCTTTTATGGCAGTTTGTTGGAGAAATTTCTCTCTGGTTTCAGCTAGTAGAGAAATTATGCTCGTCCCAACATTACTTGCTTTGAATCTTCTGGGCACTAGATTTCTAACTGGTTATGATCCCTTTGGAAATTGCTTAGAAAGGTCAGAGTTAAATACCTGGCCATCCGTAAGTGAGTACATGTAGGTGATCTTGCAGCTTGCATTTTGTTTATCAACTTGCCTCCTCGTTTCATTTTATTTTTCCTATGCTCATTTTCTCTTTTTATGTTTTCCCATTGATTTATATTCTTATTGCATTAAATATTAAATATTGTTATATCATATACATGTATACTTATGCCATTCCCCTAAATCCTTTTAGAAACAGAGTTCAGAATATACAAAATACTACAGTTAATAAGTAAAATGTTAACCTCAGTTATTAGTACCATGAAGACAAAAGTACACTTTCATCCCTGATCCTTCAACTCTTTTGTTATTAAAACTTACTGAGGATCTATGATTTCTTTAGTATGAATTATCTCCATGTAGGTATTGTGCATAAAGCACTAATACCCATTTGTACCATTTCAAATTCCTCATCGAAATCAATGTAAGGACAAAAATAACATCTTTCTTTAAGCTGCTTGAAATAGGAGGAAGGTTTTTTCTTTACTAAGAACTTGAAATAGTATTCTTTTAATTATTCAAGACAATTTTTCCATCAGTATTCACCAAATACATATTATGTGCTTAGATGATGCTAGTTGCTATGGACAATTAAAAAATGATTAAAATACTTATATATCTCAAAGCTCCTATGTGTGCATTCTGTGCATCTGTATCACCAAGACTTGCTTACCTTAGGAGTAACTGAGGTTCATTATGAGAATGAAGAAAGGTGAGGCAGTGTGAAAGAACTAGAGACCACCAGCAGAAGCCTAATCTGGCCTCCCCATTCCAGTGTAGTACTTAAAACATGGTAATCTCTCTGTTATCCAGCACCCATGGGACTGGTAGATTCCACATAAATGTAGTTTCTGGTTGCTTGAGAGTTACAATTAAATATTGGCCTAACTAATTCTATACTCCATACTATACCATACCATAACATACCCTACCATAAACTCTGTATTGACTAGATAATAATATTGAAATACACTAATTAAAAGCAAATTAAGGTCCAGGCATGGTGCCTCATGCCCATAATTCTAGCACTCTTGGAGGCCAAGGCAGGTGGTTTGACTGAGCTTAGGAGGTGAAGACTAGCCTGAGCTAGAGCAAGACCTCATGTCTAAAAATAGCTGGCCAAGGTGGCAAAAGCCTGTAGTTACAGCTTCTCAGGAAGCTGAGGCAAGAGGATTACTTGAGCCTAAGTTTGAGGTTACCATGCGCTATGATGCCACAGTCCTGTACCAAGGGTGATAAAGTGAGACTTTATCTCCACCAAAAAAAAAAGAAAATTAAAACAAATAAACACAAACTTCACTTATTATAACACAGTTTTACTGTATTATAAAACAGCTTTGTAAATGTAGTGTACAATTTTAGTTAAATTGTAGTAAGTACAGGCTTGGTGCCTATAGCTCAGTGCACAGGGCGCCAGCCACACACATTGGAGCTGGAGGGTTCGAACTCACCCCGGGCCTGCCAAATAACAATGACAACTACAGCCAAAAAGTAGCCAGGCATTGTGGTGGGCACCTGTAGACCCAGTTACTTGGGAGGCTAAGGGAAGAGAATTGCTGAAGTCCAAGAGTTTGAGGTTGCTGTGAGCTGTGACGCCAAGCACTCTACTGAGGGTGACATAGTGAGACTCTGTCTCAAAAAAAAAAAAAACAAAAAAAATGGTAGTAAGTACAATTTTCAACTTCACTACCATATTTTTCAGCTCCAAGTAACACACATTAACAATTAAAACTCTGACAGAGAACACAGAGAAGCCATGGAAGTGATGCACAATGGCACATCAGGTTTAAACTCGGATTTTTTCTTTCTTTTTTTTTTTGCCAGATTGGAGGACAATTGCTTAAGTTCTGGATAATGGGGAGTTTACTGTACATCAAAGAATCAGTCACTAAAGTTGGAGAATTGGGACAGGACAAGTATAGGAAAGACCAGCATAAACACAAAATAAGAGTTCAGGGTGGTTCAGAAACCTGAACTAACTGGGCTCACTAGATGGAATCAAAAGTAATCAGTCATGAAAAGAACCAAATCAGAAGCTGAAAGAAGGGCTCCAATTCAAGATATGGATTTAGTTTGCATGTTTTAACTGCCATTGACTGTCCAAAGGACTATGAAAACAGGGGAAAATATCAGTTGCCACTTGCTGTGAACCTAGAATATTTCTATTGAAGTATTCTATGTTTAGAGGCAAATGTGAGATATAAGGCAGTCAGGGAGGGGCAAATACCAATCCTACCAGCATCTATGGAAAGTTCATTAAAGTTCAGAGTAATATCCCATGGGATCCCAGCTTGCCCTTCATACACATGGCATTACCAAATAGAGTCTCAGAAACCAAGGAGAAATTCTTTGACACACAGTGAAGTCGCTGGCCCTACCAACTCTGTCTGGTACTCTTTGGCTAATCCCACAAACACATGGAATCTTAATTTGTTAAAGTAACTATGGTCAAGCTTGAACTTTTCTCTTCTCCCATTGTCTGAAATTAACTGTGAACTCCAAACACAAATCTGACCATAATCATAAACAAAACAAACAGATGCACCCTCTTCCAAATTAAAATACTCAGGGTTAATCTATAAAAGGAGACTTATTAAAGGAATAAATTTAAATGATCTAACCCATGAGATGGGTAATAATAAAAACAAAACAAAATAAAACCAAAAAAATTTAGAAATATCTCCGAATGCCCAATCCAGGAGAGATCTTGAGTTATGAACAAGTTTCAAGAGAACATTACACCATATGCACACCATATGCAAAATTTAACACAAAATGGATCACAGACCTAATTGCAAGAACAAAAACTATAAAGCTCTTAAAAGAAAATATGGGCATAAACATTTGTGACCTTGGATTAGGCAGAGGTTTTGTAGATATGATGCCAGAAGCACAAGTAATAAAAAAAATAGATAAATTGGACTTCCTAAAAATTAAAAACTTTTGAGTTTCAAAGAAAACCTTGAGAAAATGAAGAGACAATATTTTCTCTCATTCTGTGAGAGAAATGAGTTATATGAACTTGTTCTGTGTTGGTACAATTCTCTCATTCTGTGAGAAAAAATATTTTTAAATCATATAACTGATAAAGGATTTGTATCCAGGACTTTTACAACTCCATAACAAAAACACAGTCCTGTTTTTAAATCATCTGAAAAAACATTGCTCCAAAGAAGATAGACACATGGCCAATGAGCATATTAAAAGATGCTCAACATTATCGGTCATTAAGAAAATGAAAATTTAAACCATAATCATATACCACTTTACACCCAGTAGAATGACCATAATAAATAAAGGCAAATAAAAAGTATTGTCAACAATATGGAGCAATTGGGACATTCATACATTGCTAGTGAGAATGTGAAATGGTACAGTCACTTTGGAAAAACAATTTGGCAGCTCCTCAGAAAGTTAAACATAGAGTTACCCTATGACCCAGCAATTCTACTCTTAGATATTTACCCAAGAGAAATGAAAAGCTGTTTACACAGTAACCTATACATGACTGTTCTTAGCAACATCATTCATAACAACCAAAAATAATGGAAGTAACTCAGATGTCCATCAATTCATGAATAAATAAACAAAATGTTAAACACAGACAGAGGGATATACTACTTAGTAATAAGAAGGAAAGTGCTACAGATACATGCTGCACCATGGATAAAGTTTGGGAACGTTATACTCAGTGAAAAATGCCAGACACAAAAG
Source organism: Galagoides demidoff (assembly GCA_963574575.1). Lineage (NCBI taxonomy): Eukaryota > Metazoa > Chordata > Mammalia > Primates > Galagidae > Galagoides > Galagoides demidoff. The sequence continues at coordinate 39,637 of CAUYQV010030152.1, read as the reverse complement.
ACCACATATTTTGTGATTCTGCATATGTATGAAGTTTCACATATTATACATAACCAAATCCACAGAAATTGTAGATCAGTAATTGCCAGGAGCTGAGAGCAGGGGATATAGGAGTGATTGCTAATGATTATGGGGTTTCCTTTAAGGATGAAGAGAATATTCTGAAAATGGATAATGATCATGGTTCCACAGCCCCAAAGTCCTAAAAACCACTGTATCATGACTTTAAGGGAGTAGATTTACCCCACTGGCAGTTGCAAGCAACAACAAAAATAAATAAATGGGACCTACTCAAGTTTAAAAAGGGTCTCCACAGTGAAGGACACAATTGACCAAGCAAAGAGACAACCTTCAGAATGGGAGAAGATATTTGCATGCTACAAATGCAACAAATGGCTAATAAGCAGAATCTACAAAGAACTCAAGCAAATCAACAAGAAAAGAGCCAACAACCCCATTAAAAACCAGGCAAGAGACATGAACAGAACAGTCTGTTCTCATGAGGACAGGTGAGTGGCTGATGAAAAAAATGCTCATCATCCCTAATCATCAGAGAAATGCAAATCAAAATCACTTTGAGCTATCCCCCAACCCCAGTGAGAATGGCCCACATCACAATGCCCCAAAGCAACACATGCTGATGTGGGTGTGGAGAGACGGAAACACTCAGGCACTGTTAGGGGGACTGCAAACTAGAACAGCCTCTATGGAAAGAAGTACGGAGATTCCTCAAAGAGCTAAAAGTTGACCTATTATTTGATCCTGCAATCCCATTGCTAGGTGTCTACCCAAAAGAAAAAAAGGCATTTTACCATAAGAACATTCACACTAAATGCTACAGCAACATAATTCATAATCGCAAAGATGTGAAAACAACTCAAGTACTCTTCAACACATGGATGTATTAATAAACTGTGGTGCGTGTACACTGTGGAATGCTTTCCAGACTTAAAATAGACGGAGATGTTATGTCTTTTGTAATAACCTGGACAGAGGTGGAGAACATTCTCCTAAGAGAAGTATCCCAAGAATGGAAAAGAAGCATCACATGTACTCAGTACTAAATTGAAACTAGTAGACTATGTGTTCACAGGAGAGAAAAAATCAATTAAATTCAAGTAAGGGGGTGAGGGAGAAAGGGCCAGGTACATTTCCACCCAACGGGTACATTGCAGGTATATGGCATATATCCTGGGTGAAGGACATAACTACAACTCAGACTTGAACCTTACAAAAGCAAATCATGTACCTAACTGTATGTACCCTCATTTTAATCTGAAAATAAATAAATAGGTGGATTTTGTGGCATGTTAATTTTACTTCAACAAAGCTATTATTTAAAAATAGCATTATATTTTAAAAATGCAAATAATTTGACACTATAAAAGATTAAAATAAGAATAAGATTGCCACAAGTTTAAAAAAGAAATGAAATGAAAGCAGTAAAGAGCACAGTTAGAAAAATGCCAAATATAGGGGTGGCGCCTATGGCTCAAAGGAGTAGGGCGCCAACCCCATATGCCAGAGGTGGTAGGTTCAAACCCAGCCCCGGCCAAAAACTTCAAAAAAAAAGAAAATGTCAAAAATCAAATCAAGGAATTTGAAAACCACCTCAAAAACCCTGCAGAAGTCAGAGGAAAATGATAAAATAATGAATAAGATGAGAGAAAAGGTAACATAAAAAGAACAGATAGAGGACATCTAACAAAGGATTTCCAAATTATTATTGAATAATAATCAAACGAATATGTATGTTTTAATTTCCTTTAATCTTCTAAGACTAAGCCAAGCTAAGATTAAGTGAACAGAATTAAAGTAGAACCTCTGTAAGCTGACTATCCAAGGGGCTGTAACAAACTGGTCAACATACACAGGTAATCAACATAAGGAACCAGGTCTGCTATACTGATACGTACAAGTAGTGTCTGGTCTATGAAAATTAATCAGTTTTGATGTAAGCATTCCAAATTGTTTATAAAGTCAACACATTGCACCCCATAAATGCATTAATGTACATAGCTATGATTTAATAAAAAAATTGTAATAAGAAAAAAGAAAAGTAGGCCAACTTAAGGAGGTGGCCAACTATGGAGGTTCTACTATATTTCTTATTTTATTATTAATAAAAATTTTTTTAGTTAGCTTAATTAAAACTTAAAATTTTTAGTTGACAAACAAAAATTATGTATTTTATGGCATATAATGTGATGTTTTGATCTATGTATATATTGTGGAATCAAGGTAATTAACATACCCATCACTTTACCTACTTATATTGTGTGTGTGTGTGGTGACAACATTTAAAATCTTTTAGCAATTTTGAAATACATAAGTTACTACGGAAGTTTTGAGATAGACTGTATTGTGGTTCGTTATGTCACTTCTAAGGAACACAGCTGACGGCATCCTTTCTGATTTACCAGTGCTAAATCCACCTTGCTTGGCTTACTGATATTGTGGGAAAAGCTTCATTTATTCCCATCTGCACAGATTCTACATTTCTCAATTTTTGCCTACCTTAAAACATTTATAATGACCTATGTTATACCTTTTATTAAGTATAGTCGCCATGCTGTGCAATAGATCACTAAAACTTATTCCTCCTAAGTGAAACTTTACACCCTTTGACCAACATCTGCCCTTTCCCCATGCCCACCTCCCCACCCACAACCTCTGATAAATGCTATTCTACTCTGTGCTGCTGTGAGTTTGACTTTTTTTAGCTTCCATATATAAGGAAATTCATGCAATATTTGTCTTTCTGTGCTTGGCTTATTTCACTTAACCTAACGTCCCCCAGGTTTATCTATGTTGTGACTAATGACAGAGTTCCCTTCCCTTTAAAGGCTGTATATTATTCCATTGCACATGCATACCACATTTTCCTTATTTGTTCACCCCTTGACAAACACACAGGTTGCTTGCATATCTTAGCTACTGGGGATAATGCTGCTATGAACGTAAAAGTGCAGATATCTCTTTGACAAAAGATTTCGACTCCTTTGGACATATACCCCGGAGGTTGTTTGCTGGGTCATATGGAAATTCAGTTTTCAATTAACTAAAAATTCAATTTTTAGTTTTTTCAGGGATTTCCATACTGTTTTCCATAATGTCTATACTAATTTACAATCCTATTAGCAGTATACTAAGGTTCTCTTTTCTCCACATCCTTGACAACACCTGTTATCTTTCATCCTTTTTATAATGGTCATTCTGCCAGGAGTAAGGTGTTATCTCATTGAGATTTTACTTTGCATTTCTCTGAGAATTAGAGATGTTGAGCATTTTTTAATATAACTGTTGGCCATTTGTATGTCTTCTTTTGAGAAATGTCTGTTAGATTCAAATGTGTTACTTGGGAAACTGGTGTCTACTCCAAGTTGTATTACAGTAAAATATTAGGCCATGATCCTATAAATCTGGGTCTTCACTCTGATATAAGGAATGTAGCTTTGGGCAAATGATTTGGCTTCATTGGGGCTCAAGTTTCTCCTCTGATTAAAAAAAAAAAAAAAGCTTAAAGGAGATGACTTTAATTCAGTTGCCCTAAGCATAACATATAGGCCAAAGGAGAGGTAGAAGGAAAAATTAAAAAACTAGACAGAGAAGATAATAACTTCCTCTTTCTCTAACAGAACTAAAATGTTGGGGATGGGCTGGGGAGGGGACAGGAATCATGTACAAGCAACCCTGACACTGTCCCTAGTACTGAAGACGCATTGTTTCCTCTGAATGCCATTTGGGGGAATTAGAAATTGCTTGGTTAAGCAATATGGAGATCTGACCATTGTAGAGCAGAATACTGCCACTCTGAGCTCATTCACTTCTGTGTATTTAACTACCACATCTATCCTGATGGTTCCAAAACCTGTATCTCTGGCATTGACCTTCCTCCTGATCTCTCAATGTGTATTTTCAACCATCTGCCAACCATCACCTATATTTTTCCGTACTGAATTTCCTCCAAATTTAACAGGTCCTAAAGTGAATTTGCTATATTCATTGATTATCCTGCTTCTTCTGCATTTTTAGCAAGATTAGTGATATCACAGTTCACTCTTTTTTCCAAGGCAATGACTTAGGAGACCGAGGTGATTTTACCCTGCCTACTGCCTATAATCAATCACCGAATTCTGCCAATGTAGCCCATAAATACATCTTACATTCTTTTCTTTCTTTTCATCCCACTGTCACTGGCTTTATTTACATTATAAATATGTCTTTCCTGGACTATTATAACACCCTTCTAAGTAATCTCTCTGTCTGCAATATTGTACACTTCTAATTTATAATGGCCATTCCGCCAGGGGTAAGGTGCTATCTCATTGAGATTCTACTTTGCATTTCCCTGGGGATTAGAGATGTTGAACATTTTTTAATATAACTGTTATAAAATTATTTCCCTGCTAACATCCTTCTGTGGCTCTAGTTGATTATAGCACAAAATCCAGGTTACTTAGAACAGCACTAAAGGACACTTCATTATTTGTACAAAGAAGAAAATTCTGAAAGAGGACACTTATTAGGGACTTTCCTGTGCCTCAACCCCTGTGGAGGGATGGAGAAAGAGACAGGTTTAGACAGAGCGAGAAGTTAAGCTGTGATCTAGCCCGAACAAAGGTCTATCATCCCCCCACATGGGTAGGTCTGGAGCTGGAATGGTCATTTGGAATTGCTCCAAGTTAGATCAAGTAGATCTACAACACATTGGTCAAACATTGGATGACAGACATCTCTGGAAGGAAGCATGACCTTGGGTAATGTTACAATTTGAGAGTTGCCTTCAGGCAGCACTCCCAGAAGTTGAGAAAACAAGTACTACATAACCCAAGGTAAATCCGGGTAGCACATCAACAAATCCACTAGTCTGCCTCTACACATCTTCCTCTGTTGCTTCTCTTTGTTCTTCATTAGACTGTGAACTCTGGATAGCAAATGCTGTAACTACATAAATCATTGTTTATCCTAAATGCTTGCAACATAGCAAGTCAATAAACAAAATAGATGAATTAAATGAACGAATATGTATTATCTTTCTCCCATTCTTTACTTTTGGGTGTTTGGTCAAACCAAACTACATGCAGTTCCTCGAATTTTTTAAGCCTCTCTTTGAACTCTTGCTTTAGGTTTGCTCTTCTTTGGTTCAAAACGCCTTTGTCTGACTTCACAGCTGAATGTCTACATTTTTATTAACAGGGATCTCAACTGTCACCATTGGAAAACTTTTTTAGGCACAGTCACAATCTTCTTCATTCTCTATGTTTCCAGAGAACTCATTCTGTACCAACTATTACAGTACTGTATATTTCTTTTAATTTACATGTCGGATCCTTTTAAGGGGATATGAGACTTTAAACCCCATCCATTTTTGTTTCCTTAGCATCGAAAGGAGCTTGGAACATAGAAAAGAAAGAACAAATGAGTGAACAATAGATACATGATTAAAGTTATAAATAAAGTATTAAAGTCTACAAATATTAACCAGCAAGTAATGTGCAGAATGAATTTAAAAAGAAGGTAGTTATGTGGGAGAAAATTAGTAGGTTGAACAAAAGTCATGTGCTGTGGACATTGAATTAGCTATAATTTCTTATTCCTGAAATTAGTTTTTTTCATGTGCAACATGAAGAGCAGAAAGATGACATTAGCACAGTTTCGACTTTGCCAAATTTGTCTTAGGTCATGTCCCACTTCTTATCTGATAGGGTAAGGATGTCAAAATCAAGTGCCTTCAGAGGGCAGGAAGATTATCTAAATAGACCTACAGGGCACTACTGAGTTCATCCGAGGGTCATTCGGTTTCAATATTTAAGTCCTGTGGTCACCAAACCCAACCGTGTTTGGGCCTGAAGTGGCCTGCAAGCCAGCAGCATGTCTCTCCTTCTCCACATTCTGAAATCACATTTTCTGATCTATAGTGGAACTGGGTGGAGGGAAATGTGGATGACATTTTCATGCCTGTAGAGAAAGATGTTTCTATATTTTTAATAAGAAGTAAAATTCTTTCTGAAATGGCTTGCCAGGAAATCAGATCAGAAATTTCACTGGCATCCAAAAAAAAAAAAAGAATCTTTTTTGTCATTAATTTTTTTTTTATACAGTTTACACAGTTTATCTTTTTCTTATTAAGAAAACACGTAAGGCCAGGCACAGTGGCTCACACCTGTAATCCTAGCACTTTGGGAGGCTGAGGTGGGTGGATTGCCAGAGCTCACAGGTTCGAGACCAGCCTGAACCAGAGACAGACCTCGTCTCTAAAAATAGCCGAGCATTGTGGCGGGCGCCTATAGTCCCAGCTACTCAGGAGGCTGAGACACAGAATTACTTGAGCCCAGGAGTTTGAGGTTGCTGCAAACTATGACACCATGGCACTCTACTGGGGGTGACAAAGTGAGACTGTCTCAAAAAAAAAACAAAACACCACCAACAAAAGACATGTAAGCTCATTGAGTAAATATTTAGAAAATACAAAAAAGAAAAAGTTTTTTAAAAAAACAACTCCACATCCTACCACCAGTGAGTGACCTCTAACCCACACTTCAGTCTGTGCATCAGACACTAGGTAGGATTGCAGAACTGCACGCATCTCAGAGCTAGGTAGCATGTAAGTGGAAAAATAATTTACTTCTAAACATTTGAGTTTATACAAGAACTTATAAACCAACAGAGCTAATAAAGATAGCCTGCGATGACCTGAAAATGCCTAAGAGCAGATGACCATGGCACCGGACCGGAGGAGGAGGAATTTACTGCTCCATTGCCATTGTTGAAATGGAGCTTGGTTCTGAATCCACAACAGACCTATTGTGCATATGACATTTGCTTTGAGAAATGAATACTGGATTGACAGTAAACAAGAGCTTTTGAGTCCAGTCTATAAAGAACTTTCTCTTGGTTGCCAGCTTCTTACCAACATAGAAACGTACAATTTTGACCTTAAAAACATTATATGTGGGAAGACATAGATTGATACAAGTCAAAGAAGACGAGCATTACAACAAACAGAACACAGTAAGGAACTGTGTTGTGTTTATATTTAGAGTATTCTCTAACTCATCTATAGAATCATAAAAGGGAGAAGTTGAGAAACTGGGAATGAGATCAGAATACTAATTATTAGGGATATGGAATGAAAAATAAACCCAACATGTTCATCATTAACAGTACGCAGACTAAATGTTAATATTTTCAAGAAGACTTTAACAGATTTCAAAATATGTAAAGTTGTTCTACTTTTTCTCCTCAATTTTTATAATTTTTAAAAATAGTATTTTATACTTCCCTTGAAACTTTCTTGCAATGCCATGGGTATATGTGAGGATAGAGTTTTAAGAATATCTCGGATGAGGAGTTAGAGAAATTGTATCCATTATAAATATCTTTGGAACCTAGATCTATTTTATTTTGACTACTCCCTTACCACAATTATTTCTAATCACAATATTTCTTACTTACAGATCACCTCATATTCAGATCACTTTTTACATGTAATTAGAAATATAAAACTTGTATTGCATGTAAATCTTACAATACTGATTTTTTTCTTTTTGAATTCTCTTTAGCAATACTGTTTTAACATGTTTTTACCTACATTAATATTTATTTCAAAATTATTAATCTTAAAAAGACAATTGAGAAAAAATAAAGTGTGATGTCTGCAAAGTTTCAGATATTCAAAAAATAAGCAGCTGTTCTTTCAAGCTAAATATTATAAACTGATTTTATTAAGTAAGGTCTTACATTTCATAATTGCAGCAGTTTATAAATACATGTTTACTAATTTATTGATTCCTTTTATTCATCAGTTATTTTTTTGGTACTTTAAACATGCTAGGGTTTTACTAGATATTAGAATTCAGAAACACAGGTTCTCTGTGGGTGAGACGTGGGCTTCATTTCCAGGGGTCCCCAGTTTAATTCTATAAAGAATTTTTAAAGAAGGAGTGCTTTCCATCGATTCAGAAAACAAGTGAGGTGGCACACAGCTTGCACAGGAAACATCAACATCTCTTCCCCTGCTGGAGTTGTTCATATTTCCTTGGTTTGGGCTGCAGGTAGAGGAAAGTGAAGTTTCAAAAAATACTACACCTGAAAGCTTCAAACTGAAAAAGTCCTCCCACCCTTGAAGCATGCACACGCGCGCACACACACACACACACACACACACACTTTCAGCTTAGTCTCTACAGTTTTTGCTCTTGAATATCAAATCTTAGTACTAAAATGTTATTTTTAGAGTTCACAGCACCAGTATGGAAATGTGTCTAGAGCTTGGATCTGGAAGTATATACTTTTCTCAAAGTTCCCAAAAGGTAATAATAACCACAAGGGCATCATAATGCCAAACTGGCAGACAATAGCCTGAATTTGGAAGAGCACAAGTTTGTATCATGCATAACAGTTAAAGAAGTTGTGGAGTAGTTCCTGGGGAGCTCCAAGGAACAACTGATCCTAAATCACAAAGATGTATGTTTTTCTGAAGATTCCAGACAAGGTAACTTTGAGGGTTCTTATACTAGGATTATAAAAATCTGGATTTATAACTACATTTTAATATAGTACATTAGTACATTATACTAATACATTATAGTACTATAATGTACTATAGTACATTATACATTATACTAAAGATGACAGCAATTTTATTAGACAGCTTTCTTTTGGAAAGACTTCCAAACCAATGTTTGGGGCAAAAGCTAATCCTTTTTATGCAAAGCTGGTGGAGTTTATCCCCTTTGAATTTTCATATGGCAGGATATAAACCATAAATATTTTTATATGAAACCTTAACCTTTCTGCTTCCTATTGGCTACATTGCAAGCTGTCATCTGGCCCCATCTTCCTTCTCCTCTCCCAACTCCAGCAGTAGTGATGGAATCAGTGCAGCCTCCTAGAGCATTTGCAGTGTGGTTTCACACAGGTCAACATCCAACCACAGATTCCAGTATTTTTTCTTACTGAAATAACAAGTGACATCTGAATGTAGTATGTCTACTACAGCCACCTAGTTTTGTAAAGGATATAGTTAATTAAGGAGCAGGAGTTGAAAACATGATCAAGGCTGTGTGCTTGTGGCTCACACCTGTGATCCTAGCACTCTGGGAGGCTGAGGCAGGAAGTCCTAAGTTCAAGACCAGCCTCAGCAAAGTGCAATCTCATCACCACTAAGAAAAGTAAAATAGAAAAATTAGCTGAGCATGGTGGCACAAGCTTGAAGTCCCGACTACTCTGATGCTGAGGCCGAAGGATCACTTGAGATTAGCAGTTTGAGGTTGCAGTGAGCTAGCTGAGGCCACGGAACTCTAGCCAGATGACAGAGTGAGACTCTGTCTCATAAACAAACAATCATGATCAACTCTATAAAAGCCCTGAGATTAGTTAGCTGTTTCTTACAATCTTTGACCTGAGGGGGTTAAGAAGCATTTGTTGGATCCTGGTTTGCTTTCCTCTGGGAAGGATCTTTGCAAGGACTGGGCCATTTTTCAAGGAGCCTAAATGCAGGACCCAGAGTCACCCATTTTGCCAAAGTCCCTGTTTCCTTGCCAAACTGACTTTCCCTTTGAAAATCTATGTGGAAAATTAATATGCCATTTTTCAATAATATTATTTTCTCTTTGTTTGGTTTTCCTAATGATTTCATATCTCTACTCAACATCCATTCCAAAGAACTTACCCAGGAAGTAAAGACCAAAGCTAAAACAAACTCACGCCCTTTTCTCTGGCAGCCTATTTTTAAAAATAGCAATTCAAAATCAAAACATGGAGCAAAACTCTTTCTGATGAGATGCTCTTCCCCCAGGTTACGTTAGAAAATTCCACCCGACGTTTACATGGAGTTTTTGCTGTGTACAATCTTAGCTTTTACTATTGTAGCTTAACAAGTATATATAAAGCTTAAAGATATTTTGAAGCTGCAAAGAAATCTCATAAATTATGAGTGACCTGCAGGAAATAAAAGCCCAGCATTGTTTCTTCTTACTCTGCTCCCAATAGCACTGAACGGTTTCTTTTACACTCTTGAACTTTGGCATGTCTGGGTACATCCATCTCCTTTAAGACAACACATAATATCAGAGTAACCCATAATTTCCTGATCTCACATAACAAGGCAGTGATCTTCAGTCCTGGTTGTTTCCGCTAAACTGAATTTTAAAGAAATTTAGAATCTCATTCTCTTATGTTTTGGTAACCAAGAAAGGCACTCTGATAATAGAGACTATTAATATGCTAATTAGTCCCAGCATTATATATGAAAGGAAGATGAAAAAAGTAAAGAACCTGTCATCCACTGTACCAAAAGTAAAACTTAGTTTTTGCTTATTTATATCTATAATTGTCCTTTTGCTTTTAAGAATGTAACTGAAAGAAATTGCAATAAAACAAGATAAGAGGTTGGCCAATGGAAAAAGACATAAAGGTACATAAAAGACATTAAGGTACATAAAAGACATTTAGTAACGGCAGTTTCCAATAAATAAACCAAAAAGAAACTCTTGCCATTTCTTTTTCTTTAAGGTAGATTTCTTTAGATAAGTGGTTAGTCCAGATGGTTACAAGCTCGTAGACATTATAGAAGAGTTTGGCCAGGTGTGGTGGCTCTCACCTGTAATCTTAGCCCTCTGGGAGACTGAGGCATGTGGATTATTTGAGCTCAGGAGTTCAAGACCAGCCTAAGCAGGGGTGAGACCCTATCTCTACTAAGCATAGAAAAATTAGCTAGGTATTGTGGTGGGCACCTGTAGTCCCAGCTACTGGGGAGGTTGAAGCAGGAGGATCACTTAGCCTAAGAGTTTGAGGTTGTTGTGAGCTAGACTGATGCCATGCCACTCTAGCCTGGCTTAACAGAGTGAGACTTTGCTTCAAAAAAAATTGAATTAATACATACATGGAAAACAGAACTTGGCCCTCTTTTTACAATTCTATACTTTATCTCTAGAATCTGAGACATCAGATCATACTATGACTTTAGTTTGTGAATTTCTACACCAATTGACCACAGGTCAACTACTGGCAAATGGGCCAGATTTGCCCTGCATATACATTTGTTTAATATAGCAGATGCTTGGAGCCCCATCTCCACTTTTTTTGTCCACTTCTGTTTCAGCTGCAGCTGCAGTGGAGAATTCCTTGAAAGCCTAGGTTGACATCCTATTGATAGGATCACACCTCAAGCAGATAGAGGATTTTTAGTCTGCTTTCTGCCTTGGGCCTCTTGTATTTCCCAGAGCCACTGGGCATACCTGTGGTCTGCTTCAGGGCCATATTTATGTTCCCAGGGCAAGGTTAACCATCAGCCTGCATGGGAGCCATCTTCATACACACTTCCTTCAATTGGAAAATTCTGGAAGACGTTTACTCTTCCCAGATGTCCGAGCCAAACTGATACCCTGTCTCACTCTCCCTGCTCCCTTCCATCTGTTTTCTGGGTTTACCTCACACCGTATAACCTGCACCCAGGTCTCTGTCTCAACCTCTGCTTTTGGGGAGAGCCACATTAGGTCTATGAGTTACATTTTTTAAAATTGTGAATTAATTGTCCCATTTTAGGCTCAAAATATTTCAAGTTAAATTCTGAATTTTCAACTTCTATAGTATGTTGCATAGAACTTCCTATGCCATACTTCTTGTGGTTCCTATTTGGTAAGGAAAATTATAGTTCATATGGACATTAGCTTGTTTTCAAAGCTCCAACTTCTTATTTGTTAATAGCTTATTTTGAGGGTTCTATGACTAAAATGGTCTCAAAACTTCTAGTCCATTAGGAATGAGAAGAGACAAGGAGCTCTTTTTAGTACAGAATGTAGCAGAAAAAATAATTGTAAGGAGTTCTCAGCTTTATTAGATTTCTGGGGAACAGGAAATCAAGAGATTAATAACTACAATGCTGAATAAACAATCAGTGCTTGTGACCATGATCTTCTCTTCATTACTGGACCAAATCATCCTATGGCTTCTAGGCCGGTGTTTTTCAACCTCTTTTATCTCATGGCACACTTGAACCTATAGATAAACTTCCATGCACACTTATGATGATCAAAAAAAAAAAGAGTAAAAAATATATTTATTGTGCTTTGAACTTGTTTTGAAAATAACTAATGATCTTTAAATTTTCACAGAACACCTAAGATCCTCTCACAGCATAGCAGTGTGCCCCAGCCCACGTTGACAATCACTGCTCTAGGCTGACAACTATAATGTGACCATAAAAAAAAAAAATCAATTACTTTGTTTTAGTTTTGAAGTTGCATGAATACAACTCACTAATTCAAGCACTTAGTAATAAAAAAGAGATGTATTACCATAGAAACACAGTCCTCTTTTCTGTGCACACCATATTTTGCTTAAAAGAATATACCCTTTATCTTTCTACCTTCAATGTAGTCAGTTTTTTGTAGTTCTTATCCTAGGTAAAGTTTTATACCCAGATCCCGCCTTTCTGAAGAGCTTGATTCACTTAAAAGCAACTCCTGATACCTGAAGCCATCCTAGTGTTTAATCTTATTTTGGATGTAGACTACTTTAGAGATCTTTTTTTACACCTTTGGTGATACAATGTCTCAGATTGCTTATGATTGAACCAAGGTTATAATTTGCAGTTCCTAATTATTCTGTGTCTGACTCATAGACCATATCAAATTTATCCTATCTACCTGTAACTTTAACACTCTCCTTCTCTTTTATACCTACTCTTCATAATGAGTATTAAGAATACCATTCTTAGCCTAGATCTATTATGTTTTGCATGACCTGGAGCTTTTCCTTAAAGGAAATACCTCTCGGTTCCCCAGCGGGACTGTTAGTCCCAAAGCTCTGCCCTCTCCCCCCCCCCCCCAGGAGTAAGAATATCTTTCAGGACAACCATTTGTAGCACTCCACCCTTCAGCTGGTCCCAAGATTGATTCAGGGGACTATGCTGAAGCAATTACAGTTATCTTCTATAGTTCTGCACAAACCATTAGGAAAGAGATTGCATCTTTTTCTTTTCATTCGGATTGCTGTAATGTAAATCCAAAGCTGGGGGTGGCCTTTTGAGCCATTCCAAAATATGGGGAATTGTCCTTGAAAATGGAATGAAAAACAAAAAACTCAATAGAAGGAAAAACAAGGTATAAAAATGAAAAGAAATAGGGAGGGACCATTTAAAAGAGAGAAACTGAAACAAAAAGAGAGGGGAAGGGAACCAAAAGTCTCTGTCAAATGACAAGACAGATGACATCATTCAAACCTCTGTGTTCAGTCGTGTCTGAAGAAAACAAGATCTCTCTTTTCAGGTATCTTAGCCAAAGAATTATATATTTTTCTAAAGCAAGTTTGAGATAAATTTTTGTCAGTTACACTTGAAAGATGCCTGACTAACAAGTCTACTGTGGACAGGACTGATTGGGTCAGAGTAGGCCTCTCTACATGTCTTTTCTTCCTTCATAACCTCTGTGCTTATTACCAGAAGTGTAAGCTGGAGAGGAAGGAAGCCCTGAGGCTTCCTCCTCTTAGTGCTTATTGCCATTTTGTTATGTTCTAAACTTCAGTGAAGCTTAATTTGAACACCAAATCTGCCTCAGTTGAGCTAAATGGTGCACAATAAAGAGCCACAGGCCCATATTTGGGACATAGCAGGGCATTAATCTTTGCCCTCCAAGGCCAGCCAATGATATAATCATTAAAATAATCCCTAAGGAGAGAATTTACAACTAGAAGTTGAGACTATATAGTCAACCTCCCCTACCAAGAATAAAAGGCTCCACCATTGATTACATTGACGTCAATAAGTTTCATTTCACTAAGGAAGACATGAATTTATTGCATCAATTATACAAAAGCAGAAAATTAGACATCTGAAGTAAAGAAAAATGTTAACCTCCCAAACAGGAAATGGAACGATGCCCAAATTCTTTTACTCTAACAGATCTTCCCACTTACTCTAATAGGACTTCCCACCACATTTTCAGACTCAGGGTCCAGATGGCAGGGAGCTAAGCCAGCACAGAGGTCAGGAGGAAAGCGCAGAAACACTGATAGAAAAGGGGATGGGGCTGGGCACAGTGGCTCACACCTGTAATCCTAGCGCTCTGGGAGGCTGAGGCGGGCAGATTGCTTGAGCTCACAGGTTTGAGACCAGCCTGAGCCAGAGTGAGACCCTGCCTCTAAAAAAAAAAGCCTGGCATTGAGGCGGACACCTGAAGTCCCAGGTATTAGGTAGGCTGAGGCAAGAGGATCACTTGAGCCCAAGGGTTTAAGGTTGCTGTGAGCTATGACAGTATAGCACTCTACTGAGGGTGACAGTGACACTCTGTCTCAAAAAAAGAAAAGAAAAGGGGGTCAGGGATTTTTGCTGGCCGTCAGAAAGAGAAATCATTAGAAATCAAGTTCCACCAAAGCTAGAATTTTGCTTCTTTTGGGTGCTCGAGCATCCTCAATACCTAGAAGCATGCCCAGCACATAGTATGCCAAAATGTGAGCCTAGTGCTATTTAAATTCTTCTTACCTGAGATTAGGATTGGGCCTAAAAAATTAGCATGAACAAATTCGGAAGCTGGGATCCATGTGATATCAACAGTTGAGAGAAAATGGAAGGAAAACAGAGACCTCTGACCAAGCTTATTGGAAAAACAGTTGAAATTACATTCAGTTCATGAACAACAATAGTCCAATGATAAATTTAAGAAATCCTCTGGAGCAGTTGTAAGTACAGCAAGGGCGAATGCCACACCTGTTATGGAAGACTTTGCTTTTATTTTCCATTTCCAGACCTCATATTTAGTTCTCAGCAAGTCAATTATTAATAAGTTTTTTTTAAAAAAAAATCTTCCACGCTTTCAAAGAGAGCTGTTTTCCTCCTTAATTATTTATACCAGCTGGAGATTGACCCAGACAATACAACTGGTAGGTGGATGAACATTTGTCTTTCCTAACTTTTAATATCATCAAAAAGCAAAACTTACAAAGAAACACTCAATTCTGTAAAGAATGTTAGTGCTGTAAAAATAAATTGTTTTTCTTTTGGAACAATATCTTATAAGTCAATGCAGAAGATCAATGCGAGCCAGGGAACCTCATTGCAAGCAATGGGATTTTGCCCCGTATGGGCCGAAAGGGATTTACTGAAAGGATATTGGGGACTGTCAAGGACAAAAAAATAAGTTCAGAGGTCATGCAGTCAGAGATTCAGTCAAAATCATACAAAAAAAACTGGTCTTAGGGAAACACTGCTGCTGCTGCCACTTAGTGTCAGATAGCACAGTTTGGCATAGTTGACACTGCTGGCATTGTATATGTAGGTCACTATGAAAGTTTTGAGACAGACTGTGTATGGTCCATTATTTCACTTCCAGAAAACAGTCCACAGCATTCTTTCCAGTTCACCCGTGCAAGTGTCAACTTGCTGGGTTTATCAGTGTCTCTGGGAGGGCTTCATTTGTTTCTACCCTCACGAATTTCACATTTCTTAATTTTTGTGTATCTCAAAACTTTTGTAATGTCCCACCTATTAGATACTATTGTAGACATGGCTAACAAAGCTATTCTAGGAAACTAGACGCTACTGTTACAACCACCACCAATAAAAGTGCTCCCTCACTCTTCTTATTTGAAAATTAGCTCCCAATTCAAAGTCCATGGTTTGAATCTAGAGCACACACTCGTATAATAAGGAGGACTGTAAAGTGAGTGTCTAGCATCTTTGGCTTCTACCAGCAAGACTCAGATGGAGGTGAGGAATTCCCCAAATAGAAGGAATAAAAACAACAGTGACCACTACAGTCCACACCTTTGACCCCCCAGTTACATACACTATCTTCTATATTTACATTTACTTACATGTCTGCCTAATATTATGCATATAAACCTTAAAGAGCAAAAACATACATAACTGGTTCCCAAACAGAAACCAAAACGCATGCGATCAAACTATATTTTTCAAATTCACTATTGGCACACAGTATGAAGTTTTGGAGAGGAAGAAGAAATAAAAGGAAAACCAGTTAAGTAATAAATTTGTATCATATTTTAAGTAATTTAAGATACATTTTCCCCCACAATTTACCATGCTAAAATCAATAAACAGCATCTTAGAATTTCTGTCACCTGAGTGGCACTTATGAAGCAATTGTCATTGTCTTAGTAGTACATTAACTGATTTTTAAAAAATATTTTCCTTTCATTGTATCCCAAAAGGTGATTTGTGATGGCAATCTACGTCTAAAATGCCTAATACAGCTCTCTCAAGAGGTATAAAATAAAAATTTGAAGTGAAAAGCAGCCATCACATAACAGTTCAGGGGACAGTGTTTTTCCTAGCAAGGTCATACATGAGTCAGCCTGTAGAGTCAGAGAATTACTGTACATGATACAGAAAAACAACAGGAGACAGATATTACAATATCCATTTCTATAATTGATTACAAATTGGTAGTTGCTAGATAGTGACAGATTCCTCACTTTAGCACCCATTCCATGCTCACTTTGCTTCCTGTCAACACTTCACTTGATCAGTATTCTTTCCCTGGTACTGACCCAATCTTACTCACTGAGGTATCACAGCCCAATAGGTTGTCCTGCCTATGCAAAATTTTTGTAGCCTTTCATTAAATTTTTATTGTGGACATGACAGTGTGGAAGGTGGCCCAAGAGACCCCCTTTGCTCCATCTGTACTCTCTCCTGCTCCTGATCCTTGGAAGCAACTTCATTTACTCTTGATAGATAAGGCCAGTCATGCAAGCCAGCAACACATACCACTTCTTCTTGTCCATCAAGTGATAAAAAAGGGTACAAAGAGGGTCAAATGACAGTCTAGCTGCTTATTCAATGAAGCACTGATTATCCCTAGGTGGAAGCATTCTTCCCTTTAAGGTACTAAAACCTCTAAGTTACCAGAATTCAGAGTTATGGGGAAGAGAAGCAAATAATTTACAAATGAATTATTTGAAGTAGCAATGAGGGGGCCAATTACTATTTACACAACTTGGTTTCTGGGGTATACTGAGGCTATGGGGGCAGAAAGAGTAACACTTTCTCATTGACATTTCAAAGCAGTGGTTCTCAAACTTTAATGTCCATTAGAATTTTCTGGAGGGTATTGTTTAAGCATTAACTATTGTACCCATTTCAACTTTCCAATCCAGTAGTTCTAGGATAAAGCCGGATAATTTGCATTTCTAACAAATACCCACATGAAGCTGATGTTGCTGGTCTTGGATCAACCACCCAACTGGTACTAAGAATATATTACATTCTATGGGATAGTACCTTAATTTTGCAATTTGTCTCATAGCTGTTTATTTATAGTTATTGGTCTATTAACTACATTAATAGACATATAGTAACCCAGACGTGTAAGCTCTACTGCTTATTCCACTAACAAATGGGTTTTTAGATTAGAATAATGTGTGCATCATGATGATGCATAAGTAGGATGCCTTTATAATTTGTTGCCTGACCTAGAAATTGAGGGTGACAAAGACAATCAATCATGCCAAGACATGGTAGCACTAAGCTGGGGCTGACCTGGGCAAAGCAGGATGATCACCTTTTGTATGAGGTATTTAACACAGCCCAGTAGTTGTACTAAAAATTCTTAGACAGGAAGGTTAGGAAAAGAAAATCTAGTCAGGTACCCTGTTTGGTAAGATAAGTTCCTGTCTTTTCTATGATGATAGACAGCCAATAAATTGACCACCCACCCTGTGGCTAGTTGGCCAATGTCGTATCTGAGGTTCAGGATTTATTGCTGCTCCTAGCAAGTTGGGCACTTGGCAGTGAACAGCACTAGTGATGGAAAGTCCATGTTGTTGACTCCGTACTCTGCATCCAATTTGTGGTAGACACTTTGTTCATGAGCCCATTGAGTAAGCCCTGGAATGGATGGGGAGGAGATAGACTCTCATGTGCAGGGTGGGAAATCGTGCCCACCTGCTTATTAAGCCTCCTCCACAGGGGAGCTTTTTGTTGAGTGTTATCAGTTATTTGTGACTGTAGGAAAACAAAAACCTTTGAAATTTGGTATAAGCAATCATGTATTAAGAAGTTCAAAGATAGGGTAGCTCAAGAGCTGGTTAATTAGATGGCTCAAAAATATTATCAAGGATCAGGTTCTTTCCATGTTTTTGCCTTGTCATTCTGAGCATATTACCTTAGCTTCTTTTACGGTTGTAAGAAGGTCACAGCTGTTGCAAGTAGCACACCTTCACACACTAGCATCTAGAGACAGAAGGAGGAACTACCTCTTATTTTCATTTTAAGAGGGAAATAAATTCACAGAACTAACCCCATAGCAGACTTCTTTCAATGTCTCACTGACCAAAATGGGACCACGTGGCCCTTTCTAAGCCAGCCATTCATAAGGGAAATAGAATCACCATGATTGCCTAGATTCGTTGATCCACTTGGTGGGGTAGGATTGTAGTCAGCCTTCTCTTGAGCATAAGTCACATGGAGGAGCTTGGATACCTGTACAAAACTGAAATTTTGTTCACAAGAAAGGGGAATGGCCCAACGTAGTGACATTTATAAGGAACCTGAAAGTCTTCACACTATGGCACCATTTTGGGACTCACACCCATACTTCTTCCCCACTGTCACCATTCCTCTGGTCTTTTTCTTTCCACTTCTGTGACATTCTGAACACACTGTTACTGCCCATCATATTTATCTCTTTCCTAGAAAAAGCAAATATTGCATACCACTCTGAACTTATTGAAAGAATTCTCCTTCTCCACTTCCATTTTGGTGGGACAGAGTGGCACTAAAGCAATTTACTTAGTAAGCTTACTTTTTCATAAAGCAGTTTACTCTGCAAAGCTGTATGTACACTATACCAGATTTTTCTTTTTCTTTTTCCTTTTCTTTTCCCTCCTCTCCTCTCCTTCCTTTTCTTTTAGATGGGGGTCTCACTCTGTCTTCCAGACTAGCTGAATTACAGTGGTGTGATCATAGCTCATTGTAACCTTGAACTCCTGGGCTCGAGCAATCCTCCTGCCTTAGCCTCCTAGGAGTACAGGCAGGTGCCACCATACCCAGCTAAGATTTTTCTTTTTCTTCAATTAACTGAGAATAGAGAATTATTCACAAAGTTGTGTTGGTGGGTGGAGAGGTGGCAGTGTGGCATGAGGAGGAATATGAGGAAGGTGAGCCACCAGCATGTGACACTTGAGCTCTCAGAACCAGCTCAGATGTACTCACTTGTATACTATTTCCACTTGGATGCATCTAATTCCTTAGCTGGGTAGATCAGATAACATTCAGTTCATGGCAGGCTACTTGTATTCCATGGTTACCTGGTTTCTCTCAGGGGCACGTAGCAAGCCAAGTACTGTTGCTTCAAAGAAGAATGGCTACTCACTGAATACAGCATACCTTTGCTCCCAAACCCTGATGTTTCTGCTGTGAACCTTTTTAGTATTCAATCTTTCTGAAGACTCATTTCACATCTGAGCACCACTGGTCCCCGTGGGTGCTTAGGGCCACATGGCCAGAGGCTGGGCCAACTAGAGAATCTTCCTTTGGGTCCCACTCAAAGCTGATGGCATATGGACAAGAACCACCAAGGTGCCTTTGGAGAAGCCAGGCCTTGCTCTCACAAAAGCTCCTGGTAGAGAAAGGGTTCCCTGTGCATTTCTTCTTCCTTCCAGAAGGAGACAGTTAGGAAACCAGCGAGTGCTTCACATGGAATAATTTATCCCAATACTCTTTGATCTCATAAACTTTAGAGTCCTTCCCCTACATGTTAACAAGAAATTTCTAGCATCTCAGGTTCATTTAGAATGAACTACTAATGACCACAGCTCAAGAGAGCCATGAAATTAAACAACCTGCAACTGTTCCAGACAGCATATTAAGTCCAGAATCTCTAATAAGTGTATTTCCATTGATAAATTCTATCTGATCTAGAGTGGTATTCTTTCATCCTTGGTCTGGTCCTCTCAGAATCCATTTGCACACATATTCCCCATACTTTGCGGTGTAACTTAGCAGCCTTTCAATTCCTATGGTGAACACGTTTTCTGTTCCTGGATTTGGCTTTGCAATTGCCCTTCTGAGGCATATGAGATCTGAATCTGGTTACAGGTCTAGTGATCTCGAGGGACCATGGAGTGGGGCGTGAGGAGAATTGACTTGCCTTGTAAAACCAGTCCCTAGACCAGCGGTTCTCAATCTGTGGGTCATGACTCACAGGAACTGAATTAAAGGGCCATGGCATTAGGGAGGCTGAGAACCACTGCCCTAGACCCTCTAAGGTGAGAGTATTGAGGACTGCTCAGACTTGACAAGAGCAGCTACATCAGACAGGAAAAGCCATTCAGACTAAAAATAACAAAACCTGTATGAAACTGGCCTAGATGGTCAGCATGTTTATCATATCACATCTAAGAATTCTGACAGCAAGATGGGCTTCAGCAGGTTCTGGTCCTGATTCTCTTTAGTTTTCTTGTTCTGTCCTTTGTGTGAAGCTTTGTCCTCAGCTGACACTCTTCATGGTTGTTAAGGTGGCCACCAGAGCTTGATTCTTCCTTATTTGTGTTTAGCAGGAGAGAGGAAATCTGTCCCAGAGTCGTGGAATAAAAGCCCTTCCATTCAGAGTGAGTTACCATCTCTCCAACAGTCACCATGGAAATGGCATGCACAGGCCAGCTTTCAAAACTGGGTTCCTGAACCGATCACTAGCAAGGGAGAAGAAATTAACATAATGGCTCAATCTAAAAAGATTTACTTCTGTGGCTGGGCACAGTGGATTATGCCTATTATACCAGCAGTTTCGGAGGCCTAGGCAGGAGAATCAGCTGAAGCTACAAGTTCAAGACCATCCTGGGCAACGTAACAACGCCCTGTCTCTATAAAAAATAATTTAAAATAAACGTTGAAAATTTAAAAAATGTTTTAACTTAAAAAATTAAATTTAAAAAAATATATGGCTTGGCGCCTGTGGCTCAATCGGCTAAGGTGCCAGCCATGTACACCTAAGGTGGCAGGTTCGAATCCCCAGCCCGGGCCCACCAAACAACAATGATAGCTACAACCAAAAAATGGCCGAGCGTTGTGGCAGGCGCTTGTGGTCCCAGCTACTTGGGAGGCGGAGGTAGGAGACTCGCTTGAGCCCAGGAGTTAGAGGTTGCTATGAGCTGTGATGCCATCGCACTCTACCCAGGGGGATAGCTTGAGGCTCCGTCTCAAAAAATATATATATATATATAAAATATATATATTTTATATCCCCATACATGAGGATAGACTGACGAGCTGAATAAAACTGGAGTTTCCGTTAGAAAGAAGAAAGGGATAGGTCCCTATGGTGCAACATCTATGAAGGCTAAAAATATTCTCTCTCACCTAGTAGGCAGAGACTAACCATAATGTAGCATTTTAGGGCTAATGTTCAAACTGGGAAATAAATGCATTATTTTTCCTTATAGTTACTCTCCTCTTCATAGATAGTTCTGCTGTGGTATAATAGGGCTTTTACTTTTTTAAAAAATTTTTTTATTAAATCATAAACACATAGATCACGTATACATTAATGCATTTATGAGGTACAATGTGCTGATTTCATATAGAATTAGGAGTGTTTACATCACACTGGTTAATATATACCTCATCTCATTTACTTAATTACTGTATTAAGACATTTATACTGTATACTTAATGGATCCCACATGTGCCCTTGCATTATGCACCATAGAGGTGTGATCCCAGTGGCTTTACTTTTTAGTAGAAATTCTGTGTCTTTCTGGGCAGGGCACAGTGGCTCAGAGCACTTTGGGAGGCAGAGGAAGAAGGATCACAGCATTTTGGGAGGCCGAGGTGGAAGGATCCCTTGAAGGCCAGGAGTTTTAGACCAGCCTGATCAACATAGTGAGACCCTATCCCTACAAAAAATAGAAAAATTAGCCCAGTGTCATGATGCACACCTGTAGTCCCAACTACTTGGGGGGCTAAGACAGGAGAATCACTTCAGCCCAGGAGTTTGAGGCTGCTATGAGCTATGATCAGGCCCCTGCATTCTAGCCTGAGTAACAGAGATCCTATCAAAAAAGAAGGAAGGAAGGAAATTAATTCTTATTTTATCATTTGCTGTTTACACTAATGGATATGTGTTTGTCAAATGACTACCTCTTATTTACCCAAACTTTAAAAATTTTAATGTATTTTCAGTTGCAAAGTAGTGTAAAGGAAATAAAAGTAGTGTGTTTTTTCTTTGAGTATACCTTCCGATCAATCTACGAGTTCTAAAACAATTAACATTTTTGAAGAGTGGTGAATTAAAATCGCCACAGATTTTTTTACAACTCCTTTCAAAGAGGTGGAGTTAAATTCCAGCTGGCCTCGTAACTAGCTTTGACAAATAGAATGCTACAGAAGTGACGATGTGTGACTTCTAAAAGAGACCTCAAGAGAACTTAGCAATGTCGGCTCTTGTCTTCTTTGGAATCCCAGCACTATGTGAAGAAGCTTGAGCTCATCTGCTGGAGTGTTAACCCCAGCTAACCACCGACTGTGATTGCAAGTAAGCCCAGTCGATACCATCTGGAGCAGAGATGATTCGTCCCAGCTGATCTCAGAACAAAGATGATTTGTCCCAGCTGATCCCAGAACAAATTGCTGACCCCAAGACTTGTAAGCAAATAAATGATTGTTTTAAGCCACTATGTCTTAATGTAGTTCTTATGCAGCAATAGACAACTGATATATCAAGCCTTCCATAACTTTTAGTGTGTTTTCATGTCCTGTCATTTTCATGGGATTTGGGGAAGGAGCAGATGAGAAAGTGTGTTGTTATCCAACCATATTTAATCAGAAACCCAATATTACAGAGAAAAGTTTTTGTAAAGAGGAATAACTTAAAAATTCTGTCCTATTTTATATGTAGAAAAACAGAAATAACACATAGATGTGTATGGGAATGATAATATAAATATGTAACTCCATGCATCCCTGGAAAATCTGACATGACATCCCAGAGAAAGGACTGGGAAAGTGCTAGTCGGTTCCTGTTCCTGTTCACTTCAAATGCCTACTGAGCCCTACTACATGCTGTTGTCTCATGCCTCAGAGTGGGTACTTTGGGCTGAGGGTTGGGTGGGAAAGTGACAATGAAGGTGAGGAGAGAAAGTTCCATTAATAAACAAAATAGAACCCTTAACTATTTAAAAACAATTTAAAACCTATTTATCTTCATCTCATCATCTTTAATATTATGTGTGTGTATATTTATACTCTAATGACCCATGTAGCAGTAGATAATACATGTATATAACTTATGAGTAAAACTGTTCCCAAGTTGAGAAGATGCTCAAAATTTTTTTTATTCATGCCTTGCGAATGATCAAAAAATATGAAGGAAAGGCCAGGAAGCAGGGCTGCCCTTTCAAGGGACAAACGGAGAGCAAACTGTAGTACCTGTTATGTAATCTACATAAACACACATGCCGATAAGATGTCACGTAACCCCCGTGGTGACAAAGGCACTTGGGAAAACAGTCAAGGCGTATTTATCCATAAATATGTATTGACCCACTCTGTGCTAGACCCTGTAATAAGCGCTTTGGAGGAATCAAAGATAGAATTAGAAGATTTCCTGCTTCATCTAAAGTATGTCCAGTTCCCTTGGGTGTTCCCTTTAGGGGCAGGCCTGATGTAGTGGTCTAAAAATCTAAGTTATTTTAGGGCCAGTCCACCGGCTCATACCTATTATAAAATGTTATAAAAATATGCCTGGAGCTCTCGTGCCTCCTGGAGCTGTTTTCTGAGTGATCTAATCAGACTTGTGTGACTTGGGGCTTGTTGGGAGCGCCTTGCCTCAGGTCCCCTGGTGTGACCTCACAGGCACACAGAGCCTTGTTTTAACCCAAGTGTTCATGACCCACCATTTGCCCGGTAGCTCCCACTGCAGATGTTTTCTCACCCTTCTGGCTGTTTCACCTTTCTTTCAATTACTTTTCTCCCCAGTTATTTTTATTCATGGTCTTCTGGTATACCTACCAAGTGCACCTTCGTGCTTTTTCCCTGTTTCATTTTTCATCCTCCTCCTTGCCCTCTCTCACCACATCTGCTTTCCTCCCTTTTGGTGTTTCCCATTCATTTATTCCCTGCTGTCCTATTTTCCTTTGTTCAATTCGGAACATCAGCCGGAAGCTTCCCTGTTGCTAAGTAACCACATCACCCACACACACCCTTTCCACTCTCAGCTTGTTTCTTCTGTGTTAAAAAACCCACGGGGCCAAATGGTGCCTAAAAGAAAACGAAGGGTGCTACCATCTTCTCTCCCTCTCCCTATAGCAGGGGTGCGCGCCCTCCCATGCCCTGGCTCCTCGCCTCGTATTTTGGCTTCCTGATTTATTGATAATTGGCCCCAGGCTGTAAGAGAACGCTAAAAAAGCACAAAATATCCCTCTGAGTTTATACAGTTTATGAAAGGGAAAAAGATATCATTTCCGCTGAAGAAACAAAAGAAAAAATGTTTAAAGTTTAACCACAAGACTCACTTAAGGGTGTTTGCCATGATCCCTGAATCAAATCCAGCTCATCCTAGTAAGAGGTTTTCTTTAGGGACCAAGTTAGCCACCACGCCCCTCCCTGACCTATGTCTGGCTGAGCGGAGAAAGCTGCTGGTGGTGGCATGTTGAGCGTGGTTTGCACAAAGTGAAGGATAAAACAATACAAGAAATCACTCTATGGTGTTCCAAATCTTGATCCTTTTCCAGGCATCAATCTGACATGACATTTGTGCAAAGGCATAATTGGAGGTGGGTTAGCCCTTCTCCCAACATGTTTGTGAGGGATTCCAAGTCTGCTGGCACATTTTAATTTTAGTTTAATGGGAATGGTAACTCCATATGTCCAAACACTAGGGCACAGTAACAGAGATACTGAGATATTGAAAAAAAATCTTTTCACCCTTGCAATACCATAAATAATTCCCCTCCCTGGTGTGAATTCTTTCTCCGTCCTTATGCATTTATGCCATGCCTGGGAGGCCTTCCCTGCTAAGCCCACCCCCCGCATGGTTGCTCTCAGCTTTTTGTCCACAGTTAGCACTGTGCTAATTGGGTAGCTCTGGGGCTGCTTTGTTAGTTCTGTCACAGCCCTTCAGGTAGGTGGGTGTCCCTGCTCCGGGGGACCTGCTCTCTATAGGGACTCAGATCCAGCCCGTAATGAATGCTCAATAAATGGCCTTACATTTAGTCAGAGAACACGGACACTCTGATAAGAGATTATTTTTAGTTTAATTTCCTCTGGAGGAGGAGAACAGTAGTTTCTTTCATATTAAAGTCCAAGGCCATCAATCAAAGTGCCAGAAGTGAAGCTTACATATTTTCATCCCTATCCTGACACGCAGATTGAGCATTTCAGTAGAAGGAAATTTCAAGAGCTTGATTTGTCAGGACCTGTTGATATTCTGAAAGTGGAAACCCTGTAACACTAATACCACTATATGGTATCCTAAGAATGTCTGACCGGAGCCGGACTTGGCAAGCTACTGCAATTTTCCTTCTAGAATCGAGCCCCTTTGAGTTGACAGATCTTCTGAGAGGTTCAGAATGTTATAATGTAATTTCAGTTTTTATCTTAGGGTAATCTCAACTAATGAAACTTATATGAGAACTTCTTGGCATTTTTACTCTATGTGCTGCTTACTTTAAAAAACTGGAAATTGTACACAACTTTCACTATTCTTCAGCACTCACTTCTCTTTTATCTCTCTTCTGCCCACCTTGAGGTATCAGTTGATACAACCACATCACATTAACTTCTTTTTCTTATACTTCTAGACATTTAATTCCTTTTTCCTCTTTCATCCTTCTCATCAATATGGTCTGCAGTCTCAAGATCTTAAGAGTGAGTCCCTTCTGTCATTGAAAACTGTGGCACCCGTCCCAGAAAACGGACTTTCTCTCTAACCTAAAAGTTTGATAAAGGTGAAACATCCACTCCTTTGGAGGCCTCTCTTTTTTCTTAACCTCTCAAAGATAATAATCCCTCTAACTGTTCAGCCACCTACAGCCTCAGCCACACCCTCAACCTCATTGCCTGGGACTGCTTCACCTCTGAGGCTTTTAGGTGGAAAATTTTCTCTCCAATCATAATGCCTTCCTCTGCCAGCTGTCTCTTAGCTACTTCCCCTATGCCCCATCATCTCTGTGTTCCTTCCCTATTAGCCCCCTTCTCTCTTCTCTCCCTCCTCTATCCATTAAGTTTTCATGATTCATCCCTCTGACCACTCTCTCTAGGATATCTCTTCCCTTGCCCCTCATTGGACTGGCAAATCTCCATCCTTGAAACAGTTCATCTTCATGTTTTCACTGACTGCACCCAGGCTATTGATTAAGGTCTCCTGGAAAGAGAATGTAATTCAGTTGCAGGTGCTGTTCCAACTCTGCGGTACCAAGCACTGGTCCCTCCAGGCTGCCGCTCATCTGCTTTTTATAAAGCATCACTCGTTCATTCATTCACTCCCTCACTCCTCCAAATATTTATTGAATCCCTACTCTAGTAGCATTCTGGGTCCTGGGAGAGAGCTGTGAGTGAGACAGAAAAGGTCTGAGTCCCCAGATAACTGATGGTCTAGCCTGGAAAACTGAAACAGAAAGAGTGCCAGCGATGGGAGTTATTTGGAGGCAAACATTAGAGAGGAGTGGTGAATGGATGAAATATTTACTATGGTGAATGAGAGAGAGGATGGCTAGGGAAACAGAAGAGGGTTGCTGGGCAGCCTGGAGAACCAGTGCTTGGTGGTACAGCTGGAATGGCACCATGGTAGAGTTGTATCCTCTCTCCAGAGACCGCCACAGCCTGGGTGCAGAGATGATGCTCTCATTCAGGGTGGAGGGTTACCAGCTGATGAGGGGCAGTGAATTGAAATACTAGAGAGAAACACTACAGACTAAATATAATATTTTACCTCAAAAAGCATTAATGGATATGTAATGACTTTTGATTCTTATTTCTTTTCTAAACAGATACTGGAAATACAACTACTATCATACATTTGTTGAGAAAATTATTCAACAATTAAGAGGACCCTCATACTCCAAAATGTTATAATCTATTTATAACTTGTTCTGAAATATAGATAAAATATCAATTTTAAACAATATCTTGTTATTTTTCTTTTGTAACATTACATAAGTAAAAAGTTAAAAGTATTGTCATGTTTTAAACATTCCAATATTACAAGTACTAGGAATAAACGTGAACTCTCCCAATATCCTCCTTTCCCCCCTCCCTACACTGAAGCCCTGTTAAGAGCTTGATGTGTGTCCATACAAATCTCATTTCTAGGAGTTTACATGCATTAAAATGTTTGTAGGCATGTGCATACACAGCTAAATTGTGGAGACTATGTCATTAAATTATCTTTTTGAGAGGAGGAAAATACGAGCATTAGAAAGGCAAGTCTTCCTTTACAAAGGAATAAACCTTATTGCCTATGAAGTAAATCACTCTGACCAAAGTTAAGTTTTAAATGCAGCTGTTAAGTAAGCTAAATGGTAGAGAATATTCATGAGCCAGGGAAGAAAACAAAGAATTTACTGACTCATCAGGTTAAAGGAAGGAAGATCTCAAGTAAAAGCAAATTTTGTTATATGCTTTTTTTTTAAATTAAATCATAACTGTGTACATTATTGTATTTATGGGGTACAGGGTGCTGATTTTACATATAATTTGGAATGCTTAAACTGGTTAACACAGCCTTCACCTCACTTACTTAATTGTTGTGTTAAGACATTTATACTCTACTCTTAATAGATTTGACATGTACCCTTGCTTTATGCATAATAGGTGAGGTTCCGCCATTTACCCTCCCTCCAGCTGGCCCCACCCCTCCCCTCATCCTCCTCTTCCTATATATGCTTTTGTCACGAATTGTATTGAAAGTTAGGAAATAAGACGGAGAGGATCTGTGAAGGTAGATAAGGACCCCATTAAATGTCGTCACTACAAATACATTTACTTATCTGAAGTGTAAACTGTCCTTGGCTATGGATATCAGGGTTTGGGAAACATGTTTTAAATAATACATAAAGTTCACCCGCTGAGCGCAGCTTAGGCCTGTAATCCTACCATTTGGGGAGCCTGAGGCAGGAGGATCGCTTGAGGCTATGAGTTTGAGACCAGCCTGAGCAAAAGACCCCATCTCTGAAAAATATAGAAAAATTAGCTGGGCATGGAAGTGTGTGCCTGAAGTCCCAGGAGGTTGGGGCAGGAGGACCACTTGAGCCCAGGTGTTTGAGGGTGCTGTGAGCTATGACGATGCCACTGCATTCTAGCCTGAATGAAGGAGCAAGACTCTGTCTCAAAATAATAATAATAATAATAATATAGAAAGTCATAGCATATGGCTAAATAAGGAAAAAATGGATAATTAATTGTTAATCAAAACTAATTGAACCCACAGGGAGCTAACGCACTGGATTTTATTTCTTTTTTTCTTTGTTTCCCACCTGAAACAAAAGTCATTTATGTCTTAACATTATTAAAATTCAGTGTATCTTTTTAGAATTTTTAAAAACATACACTGATCTAGCTTTAAAAATTTCTGTCTGCTTGTTGTAGCACATCTAATAATAGTTTATAATCATTTCTAAGATTAAAGACAAACCGAAAGTCAGTTCTTTCCATGACATCATATATGTATACGTGGTTTTGGGTAAGACTATGTAATATATACCCTACAACTTGCTTTTTTCATTTAACGATATCCTGTACACATAGATTTACCTCATTCTTTTTAACTCCTCATTCTATTCTATAATAAGGAAGCACCATAATTTAGTAAAAAATTTTCTTTTTATTAAACTTCATTTTTTATTATTACAAAGCATGCTCTAATGGGATGTTTATGTATTTATTTTCATTTACATATATAAGTATTTCTGTAGGATACATATCTAGAATTTAAATTTTTTTAAGTAAAAGGGCTTTATACTTTTGGTTGGGATATATATATTTAAATAAATGCAAACTTTTCTGTGTTAAAATGGGCAATGTACGTAAAATGTTAACTTACAGAACAGCAAATGCAAACCAAGAAATACATATAAAAATATTCAGGCTCATTAATTGCCAGGAAAATAAAAATTAAACAATGAGATATCACTTTATAGCTATTAAACTGGCAAAAACTTAAAAGACTAATAAAATAAATTACTGGTAGAAATAGGGAAGAAAGAGTGGCTTTAGCCTATTTTGGAAAGCCATCTGGCAATAACTATTAAAATTTTAAAATTTATATAGGCTTTAACCAGCAAACCTACTAACTCTAAGAATTTGATCCTGTAAAAACAGAAAGTTGCCTTTTGGTGAGAGACGCGGCTGCCTCAATTCAACAACACGAAGGAAAAGAGGGGGAGGCACCCGGTACCTGTGCTGTAGGCCTTTTAAAAAACATGGAGGTGTTCCTTTGACCACATACATACACATCTACAAGAGAGGTGATATTGTAGACATCAAGGCAATGGGTACTACTCAAAAAGGCCCCACAAATGTCACCATGGCAAAACTGGCAGAGTCTACAGTATTACCCAGCATGCTGTTGGCATTATTATAAACAAGCAAGTTAAGTGCAAGGTTCTTGCCAAGAAGATTAATGTTCATATTGAGCATATTAAGCACTGTAAGAGCCGAGATAGCTTCCTGAAATGTGTGAAGGAAAATGATAAGAAAAAGAAGGAAGCCAAAGAGAAAGGGGCCTGGGTTCAACTGAAGCGCCAGCCTGCTCCATCCAGAGAAGCCCACTTAGAGAGAAGGAATGGAAAGGAGCCTGAGCTGCTGGAACCTATTCCCAGTGAAGTCACGGCATAGTAGGCGCACGGCATAACACGCAGGAGAACCAAGAGAACCAGTCGAGCAGAAGCATCAAGTGCTGGAACCTATTCCCCATGAATTCATGGCATAATAGGCATAGCAAGCTTTCTGACAGCCAATGGAAAGGATCCTGAGCTGCTGGAACCTATTCCTTACAAATTCATAGCAAAAATGCATATAAACAAATAAAAAGATACTCTAAAAAAATAGAAGAACAAAAGTTTAGAATATATAAACAAAGACATCTTTGGCAATGTTCGTTTCTTCTTACAAATATTTATTAACTTTTGACGATGTTTCCATCACTTCAGAGAAGAACAAGGCACAGGCCCTGCCCTCTACTTACTAACAGCTATCAGGAGTCACATGGGTGCACAAGCAATTGGAGATAGTGACAGATACAAGGGAGGCAATCTGGCCTGGGAGGGAGGCCTGTGAAGGCTTTGCTGAAAGGCAAACTTGCATGACTGTAAAATACAGCATGTTTCCAAGGCCTTGGAGTAAGTCATATGGTCCAGGACAACTGAATAGAGTAAAGATACTTGCATATGGGGAAAATATAACTTCTAAACTCGTCATGAAACAAACCTGTGTTAATGAACATCGCAGAGTACTCTAATTTTCCTAATGGCAGTGGAGACAGAATATCAGCTGCACAATGGAGAAAAGGATTTACTTTTTGGAATAGAATCCAGAGTCTATTATTAAATAGCACCCCAAACCCCATGCTCTTCGGCTCATATGCCTGGTGTATTCTTTTTTTTTTTTTTTTTGAGACAGAGCCTCAATCTATCCCCCTGGGTAGAGTGCTGTGGCATCACAGCTCATAGCAACCTCCAACTCCTGGGCTCAAGCCAGTCTCCTGCCTCTGCCTCCCAAGTAGCTAGGACCACAGGCGCCCGCCACAACGCCCGGCCATTTTTTGGTTGCAGCCATCATTGTTGTTTGGCGGGTCCAGGCTGTGGATTCGAACCTGCCACCTTAGGTGTACGTGGCTGGCACCCTAGCCGATTGAGCCACAGGCGCAGAGCCTGCCTGGTGTATTCTTGAAAGGCACCTGTTGAACTGATAAAGTAAGAAATGGGAAGAGCATATAAGAAAGTTTAGTTCTAACAACTTGGATTCAGTCAACAATCAAGACATTTCCCTGAACAGATTTGTTCCTTCTTTTCTCTTCCATCTTTCCTTCCTTCTCTTTCTCTTTCCCTTTCTTCCCCCTTCCTTCTCTTCTTTCCATTCCTTTCCCTGATCCTTTTTCAGGAGAAAGAAAGACGCCAGCCACATGGGCATTCTCAATCCTGTTAACCTCGCCTTGACCCTGTTATTTCACCATTTAATGATGAGGCAAAACTATCAGCTCTTAAATCATAAACTTTAAATGCCAAAAACAGTGCTGTGCAATTTAAAAAATATGGATGTTATATATGAAAAGAATGTCTGGCCTTAAAAAACAAACAAAACACACATTCCGTTCTGGTAATGTATGCTGACCCTAATTCTGGGCGTACCAGATCTCAGGAAGGGATGCAAGGCCGTGGAAAAACAGGAGCAGCACATTGAGAAGGACACACATGTTCTCCTAACTATTGTCATTTAAGGAGAAAACATTAGCATGGGTTCTCACCACAAAATAATGAGGAGAACTTCCCAGAGCCTAAGAACCGCCTGGCAAAGCTCCCACATCAACAACAAAACAACTGCATAGCAACCTACATTTGCCCATTTCCTCACTCGTTACTGTTTGTCTGGAGAAAACATCCCTGCTTCTCGGGGTCTGCTGTATAAAGTATGTCAAGCGGGAGTCGCAGTTCCATGCCAGATTGGGGAGCGACACATGCTGGCATTTCCCAGTGTATGTGTTCCCCACGCGGCTTCCTGGAGGCTGCCTCTTCCCCACAGAGCAGCGAGAGCGCCTCTCCCCGCCCCCGTTTCCTCTCACAGGGACAACAGGGAACAACAATTAGCCAGTGTGCGCGTGTGAGCTCCCAACTGGCCAAGTGCCCTTCAGATCCAGTGATCTGTTTTATGAATAGTAGGGAAAGAGTTTCCAGCTTGTTTCTGCATTCTCAGGACTACATAGAGTTCACAGTAAAAGCAGAATAACAGTCACTTCTAAAACAAAGAAAATCTGCTCTCAATGCTGCTCTGCAAGGGCCATTTGCCATCTGCTTCTTTCCCACTGGCCCCGCTGCTGATGGGGGATTCAGCAATGGTGCCATCATCCCCCTCCAGACTGAAGCACTTTTCCTCTGTTCCAGGGGCTGTTTCTTTGACCTTTCCCATCTACCTCTAAGCAAGATGTACACGATATTATACACAAAAGACTAGCAATGATTCACAATGACAAAAGTAAATCAGGGTTCAGTTTGTTATCATCTTTGAGAGAGAAGAAAAAAAGTAAAATGCTCCACAACTGGAGAAACAACTCACTTTTTCAAACCTCCTTCAAGGTCTGTCTTCAAATGACAGGCAGGAAATGGGTATGTGGGGGTTAAGTTAAGCTCAAGTACACCCAAGAGGCAAGAGCGTGATCCAGCCCTGTCATACATATTCATCAGCGGCAACCTGAGCTCCCGTGTCAAACCACAGTGTGACTGTGTTTCCTGCGCACTCTGCACCCCACACTGCCAGGAAACACCAACATAAAAGAGGCCTGGTGTCTCGCTTTATCACACTGTTCAGGAGAATGCTAATTGTTCATTGACAACTTAGCTCACGCATTGACTGGATTTTCTCCATAGGCTTCATGACAGCTTGAGAAGTGCCCATCTGTCATGATGCAGCTCAAGGGCCATCACTGTACAAGTGTGAATGTCAAGGCTTTGGCTACTAAGAAGCCAAAAGGAATATGGTCATTTATGTTCAATAAAGCCTGGGGGCATTTATTACTGTACTCTGATGGAAAAAGAGGTCAGTATAATGGACATGGGACTCTATGTCTGTGGGACTCTATACACTGCTTCCTTTCTTAACAGACTTTCTGCAACAAGATGCCCAGAGTTACCTTCAGCTGCCAGGAAATGTAAACCAAGGGCCTTTTTTCAACGGGCTGTGGATTGGCACTGGTGGTATGGTAGTGAGCATAGCTGCCTTTCAACAGAATTTGGGGAGGAATGTTCTGGGTTTTTCATTCATTCACTAAACAAATATTTATTCAGTGCTGTTACATGCCAAGTACTGTTCATGGCTCTTGGAAAACCACAGAGAACAAAGCTGACATGTCAAGTCCCTGTGGCACGAAGCCTGGGACTGGCTGAGGGCTTCCTATTGCCACGTCCCTCCGGGGAGAAAGGATACCTCTCCATGTGCCTGTCAAGGAAGGGCCTGGACCTTTTTGTTCAATTTCTTTCAAATGCCCTTGTCATCAAGGTCTCTGTGTGAACGAAGAAGTGTTATGTGTGCCCATAAGTGCTGTTGGAAGGAGGAGGGGAGGAGAGAAAGCAACACTGAAACAAACACAGAATGAAACGACAGGGAGGTCATTCAAAAAGTGAGAGATTCACTTTTATGATCAAAGAAAGCCACAAAACACAGGAGTAGTGGGAAACACAAAAGAATCCTAGTAGAGATGGAAACAACTATTTATCCAGTTAGGAAGACACAAAACTTTAACTCTCCTGATTTAATCTATCTATCTATCTGTAGAAATATGTATGTACATATTTCTTTTTTTTTTT
The DNA here is from genome assembly GCA_963574575.1 of Galagoides demidoff. Lineage (NCBI taxonomy): Eukaryota > Metazoa > Chordata > Mammalia > Primates > Galagidae > Galagoides > Galagoides demidoff. The sequence goes on along the minus strand of CAUYQV010030152.1, from coordinate 6,163 downwards.
TTGAGATAGAGTCTCACTCTGTGTCCAGACTAGAGTGCCAGCCTAGCTCACAGCAACTCAAATTCCTAGGTTCAAGCAATCCTCCTGCCTTAGCCTCCCAGAGTACTAGGATTATAGGCATGAGCTACTGCACCTGGCCTATAATATTTATATCCTAAAGTAAGTTCACAATGGTGTTTGGATCTAGATAAGCTGTTTCTAAAGCACGAAGAAAAATGTAATGAAAGAGGAAGTAGCCCTCCCAGACTGAAGTACAAATCTTCAATAACTGAAAGCATGGTACTAACCCCTGAAGGACAAAACAATGAAGCTGAATTAAGTGGCCAGAAATAGTTCCCAACTCATTTGGGAATTCAGTATCTGATCCCCACGGCACGTAGGCCAGCGGTCTGTTGACCTCACCAGCATTGTTACCTTGCAGCTTTGATTCCTTCTCACTAGAAGGCTCGATGCTAACCGGAGGCCCTTGGCTCAGGAGTGAGAAAGAGCACTGGGCTGGGCTGGAGGGAACACGAGAACGGGCTTGCTCTATTAACCCTTGAACACCATAGCTTACCTGTGTTGACCCCTGGTTTCATTGCCTATAACATGAGGATAATAAAAGTATCACAGATAATCATTGTGAGGACAAAATAAGTTGATGTATATGAATCTGCCTCACAAATAGCAAGTACTAAAAAAAATAAACATACCCTCACTGAATGACCAAACAGGAACCTTCACTCTGGGACGATGGTGTCACAACTTGTCTGCAAACAGAATTAGCTTCCTAGACATCTCAAATCTTTTTTTTGCCATACTATCTGTAAATAAGATTTAGGGAAAAAAGGGATCATTTTAAACCTCAGATTTAGAATGGATGATTTCCTTACAGAGAAAACTCTTTATTAATGAGATCACGTTGAGCGGGTGGATGAAATCCAGCAAGAGATGTTGCGGTTACATAGCACAGGAAAGACCTTCTGAGTTCAGTGTTTAAAGAAAGATGGAGAACTTTTTAAAGATGAACCTGGACTGAACATGGGACTGTCAGAAATCTGCCTTTTCTGTAGGGACCAATACCACCCAGGTGTAGTGTCTAAATAGAGACCCAACTCTTGTGCAAAAGAAGTTCGAATGAAGAGGGTAGAAATACAAACAAAATTGCATGTAAAATTTTCATTTCCACCTTTGGTTCTAGTATACAATTCATTGCCTAAACAATAAAAAGATATTGAAGGAAGTGTGGGAATGAAAACATGGAAACTACATATGATCTTGGAAAACTTCATGACAAAAGACAATCATGGCTGAAAAACCCTGCTTTAAGATTTGTCAGGCAAGGGATGAAAGGAAAGCTTGCTGGAGGCCAGGACAGTTTGAATCAGGAAGGAGCTAGAGGCAGGAGACCACTAGAACTAGTCCCATTGTCCAGATACAATGCTTAGGTCCGATCAGTCCTGCACCCTTGAGAATAGAGTACAGGGCTTTGAGAAGCCTGCAGAGCGAGTGATCATGGAATTGGCTATTTTCTAGACAAAGGGATAGAAGGGAATGCTTTAATAAGCTCGGAAACAGCAGGCTGATGAGAGAATAGAGCCATGGACAACAAAGGGACCGTCATAGCTGGTCAGCATTTATAAAAATGAGAACAAAAAGTAAAGCTGCCTTTGGCTACCTTCAGCTGTAGGTGGAAACCAACCAACGTATGACCCCCATTTCATTAGAAATGGAATAAAGACCTTAATATAATAAATTCAGAAGGCTCAGGAAAAGAAATTGTGCTGAAAGTTTTGCCCATTTATAACAGGCACTAAAAACACGCATGAAGGTCATGCTTATCAGTGCCCTACATCTTCTGTAAGGAAAATGTTTGCTACAGATAGCAGTGAGATCTTTCTTCCCACCCCCTCCTTGAAAATAGCAGAGGAGCACATTTTTGACAATTTTGCTAACAAGGGTAAACATTTCGTGCAGTATCATCAGCTCCACCATCTGTCTTGCTCCAAAGTTCTCCAGCTTGCTACATTAATGAATTTCCTTTAGGTCATCAATTTGGTACTTTCTTAGGTATAGGTCATTGAAAATGTGAGACATTACTAGGTCACTGTGTGGACTTCCAGATGTACATCAGAGATGGGGCCACAGCTGGGTGTGATGTGAATATAGGGCATAAACGTACATAATCGCTGTATATGTTAAAATAAGGGAAGGGGAGGGGAGACGAGGGGAGGGGAGGGGAGGGAAGGGAAGGGAAGGGAAGGGAAGGGAAGGGAAAGCAAGCATTATCCACCTCTTGTGGTACGTAAGAGTGCCAGCTTTAGAGTCAGGCAGACCTGGGTCTGAATCCTGTTGTATGATCTATACCAGGTTACTTAACCTTGCAAGGCTCAGTTTAGAATATGTGTAAAATGAATGTAACAATACTCATAATGTTGTTATAAGGACAAAATAAGGTACCATTTGTAAATAACTAGCACAGTAAATAAATAAATACATTAATTAATTAATTAATTAAATTGGTTTCTAGTTTAGGGCTGTAAATAAATAAGTAGATAGGAACTAGCACAGTGCCTAACATACAGTGAGTGCTCACAATGTTAGGTAGTAATTATAATATTAGTAATAACAATTGCCTTACTTTATAGAGTATGCTCACCACAGTGGGTAAGAGACTACAGAGTTAGTAATAACTAACTGCTAGCTTAGTTAATGAACTGCTAGCTCATACCTAGCTAGTTTGACCTGAAATGGAATGTCTAGCTTTCCTGACATAAACAGTGTAAGCAAGTAAGACTCTAAGTAATCAAAAGTCATCAGGTATTAGGCTTTTCAATAAATACTTTTAAAAGAGTATCTATACTTTTAGTAGGAAAGTATACTTTCCTGACAGCTAAATGAAGCTATTCTCCTTTTGCCAGGATCCTGGAATCTTCTGCTATAGAACAGTCCTTGTCTTATTTTAGGAACCTCCAGGGAAACGAATTCCACAACTTCCTTTAATAACCTACTTCGGTGTTTAGTAACCGTCCCTCTTAGTAAATCATCAGAGCTAATCTGAATCCTTCGTGCTCTACTTTCGGCCAGTCATCTCACATTTAATTCCGATTATATTGATACCTATATCTGTATCGAACCAAATTACAGCTAGAAAGGCAGACAAATGTGTTAACGCAGAGCTCTCAGTATGAGCCTACACTCCTGAAAATCTACTGTGCGGAGTTAACATGCAGGAGAGTGTGATATTGTTAAGGCAGTTACAGAGTTAACATGCAGGAGAGTGGCATTGTTAATGCAATCAGAGATACATTAGCAGGGTTTGCTTAAAGGCACAGCCCGAGTTCATCTTTGACAATTGTCACACACTGACTAGTGTGACATGAATCAGAAATGAACACTTAAAAAGCCAGTAAGATGAAAGGAACTGTCATCTAAGCTGTTTTCTGCAGAGTTTTCTGCTCCACGGGCCAAGCTGTGTCCCCGGATTTGGCTTCAGGGCACTGGCTCATTCTCTCCAGAAGGTCCCACTTCCTGGCCCACTTTCTCGGATGTTTGACTTTTCAAGTAGTGACTGTGATTAACAAACAAAAACAGTGAATCCCTTGAAGCCAACACTACAGGCAGGTGACTTTCCTTTCTTATCATGTGTCAGAGAAGCACCGTCCAGGGCCAGTGCCTGGCTCAGGAGATTTGAGCAGCACTAAATAGAGACTCACGTGCCCAGTTGTCTACTGCCAAACCACGCCTGGGCACTGCAGTCTTCCCACAAAAACTAGGTAGGCATTCCTCTAGTGTGTTCTTGGAAACACGGACCCTCATGTACTTCCCCCCACCCAAAGAAAAAGTGGTCAAAAAAAAAATGCTCAAATCACACAGGGTACAGAGATGAGCTGAGCAGGTGTAAGATTTATGCCCATGGGTCCCTTCCCAAGCCCTGTACGGACTGTGTTTATGGAAGATCTTGTATTCTGTGGGCCTCAGTTCTCTGAACCACCCTGAGACCCACTTTCTTCTGCTATGTAACAAGATAAATAATTCTTTGCTTGCACCTAATGTTCCTTTTCGTAAAAGAGTCACAAAAAGATCTCCAGGACCCTCAAAATCTGGATCCCTTATGGGGGATCTCTGGAACTCTGAGAGATTCATAATGCCTGTTTGTTAACTAAGTTCACCAAGTCCTAAAGTGAAGATTTCTGCATAATTGTATATAGTCTAATGTTTCCTCCTAAGTGGGAGCAGGATGACACTCGATCTTACCCAATGAGCAGCTTGTCCTTTCGGAGGGAGATGACAGGTAAGGAGGTCATAGAAGTCCTCGTGTTACCCAGCACCACCGTCCTCCCCCCAGCCACTCTCACCCCTGCCCAGGCCAGCACGCCTCTCCCTCCACCTACTGCCTCTCTGGATCTTCTCTTCTTAAGGACATTTCACTTGGCAGCTGAGCAGGACTCGGAGTCCCCATTTCAATTCCCTGGACAGCTTTGGAAATGGTGCTTTTCCAGAGCTTTTATGTCAGCTCCTTGTCATTCTCAATTAGAGTCTGCTGGGCATTGCCTGAGCTCCCAGGCAGGACTAAGTGCTTTAGGACACAAAGAGAAAAAAGTAAAAAAGAAAATAGGAAGAATAACCGTGACCAGTAAACTGACATTGTATTTACAAAGGGGGACACAACATGGACATGAGTGTAATACTTAACCAGGTATTCATAAGCATTTACATGGAGTGAATTGATAATAGCATTTCTCTTTCTTAGCATTCAAATTTCAGGAGAAGAAAGGAGATGGGATGCAGTAGCTCACATCTGTATCCTAGCATTTTGGGAGGCTGAGGTAGGAGGATCACTGGAGGCTAAGAGTTTGAGTCCAGCCTGAGAAACACAGAAAGACACCTATGTCTACAAAAAACAGAAAAATTAGCTGGCCCTGGTGGCGCATGCCTTTAGTCCCAGGGAGGCTAAGGCAGGAGGATTACTTGAATCTAGAAGTTTGAGGTTGGTGTGAGCTATAGTGATGGTCTTATACTGTAGCCCAGGTAATAAGGGATACTTTGGGACTGAAAGGAGAGGAGAGGAGAAGAAGGAAAAAGAAAAAGAAAAGGAAAGGAAAGGAAACCAGAAGCTCCACTGTTACTTTGAGAGGAGAGGGCCGTTTTCATCTCTCCGCCATGCCTGTTCTGGAACCCTGATGAGAGGAGAGAAACTTGCTCTCAGGCCTCCCTGATTTCCCACCAAATGTAACCTACCCACCCCTCCTCCAAAGGGTAGGGACTTGGCAGTAGGTGGGGCATGGAGGCCTGAGGTGGGCATGACTAGTGCCATTTCCCTGTGTGATCCACACAGATCTTTCTCCTGATAAGTTTGCTTTTGAAGAGCAGAGGTCCCTACAGGGGTGGAGAAAGCCTTCTAGGAGGCCTAAGGGCCTCTGGAGTCATGCCCTGTCGGGTACTGATACTGCAATTTCCTGGATTCCTCCAAGGCCCAGTTTATTCCCCTGCGTAACAGCATTCATGATACCTGGTGTTCACTTAATAGTGCCCAATAGCTGTCACACCTGATGAGTTGATAGCTGGGGCCCAAGCACGTGGAGTGCTTAGCAAGCATTAATCACAAACTGCTGTGGGGCTGTGCAAGACCATTCTCCCCACCCCTACTTAGACCTCCCCATCCGCACCAAGACCTCCCCCTCTGCTTTCACTGTATGGGGCCCGTGGAGGCTACAACACGCAGAGATTCCAGCAAGCCCTGAGTGTCCAGCTGGGACACCCGGTAGTCCTGCCAACAGCACCTGCAATGGCATGAAGTAGCCCGAGGTTCCACTCAAGGGGTACAAGAAAAAGGAATGCCGAGTGCAGGGCTGTTTTGGTTGGGGGTTAGGTTTTCTCCCCTTTGTTCTTATACTCAGGAAAGTTGTCTGAATCCAGGCTTATCTTCCCGGTGACTTTTTTCTTTTGGCAGTTTTGGGCGGGGCCGGGCTTGAACCCACCACCTCCTATATATGGGGCCAGCACCCTGCTCCTTTGAGCCACAGGCACTGCCCCCTGGTGACTTTTTTTTTTTTTTTTTTTGAGACGGAGCCTCAAGCTATCCCCCTGGGTAGAGTGCCATGGCATCACAGCTCATAGCAACCTCCAACTCCTGGGCTCAAGCCAGTCTCCTGCCTCCGCCTCCCAAGTAGCTGGGACCACA
>CAUYQV010030149.1:0-20138 GCA_963574575.1 Galagoides demidoff | reverse complement strand
AGTTTACATTAGCCTTTTCATTTCCAAATGAAGTTGCATTAACCTCTTCATTCCCAAATGGAGTTACATTAACCTTTTCAGCAACCAAAAACTGTATATTCCCTTCCCATTTTCCTGCTATTCCCTAGCTTGTCATGCATTCTTTCCAAAAATCGTGACTTTTTAAAAACGCAGTGGGACGCAGGACAAATTGTTAAAAATCAGGACTGTCCTGCCAAAAGCGGGACGTCTGGTCACCTTACTCTAAGACCACTGCTCTCCCCCCACAATACCGAGATCCTACTGTGTTTTAATGACTTGGAAAGAAGAGAACAGCAGTGGTCCTAGTCCTCTGCAGGACTGGGATAAGCTGCTTGCTGCCATGCTGTGGTTAAGGGCCATAGTGCTTATTTGAAAATCCTTCCCAATGATGCTCCTAATTTGAAAAATGGCTACTATGAGGGACATTTTGTGTGTCAGTGGAAAACCACCCATTATCTCGATAGCATATCCTATAGCTCTATAAACTGATGCAAGCAATGTAATTCTTGTCTATACACATGTAAGGGGAGGCTCGATTGACTGCCTCTCCCCCCCACGTGGAGGTCAGCCTAGCCTTTCTGTGCACACTCACTTCACAATTTCTGGTCTGTATATTCTGAACCTCACTGGGTCATTGCTAATGAGTTAACGAAGTCTGGTTGCCATGGCTCACGCCTGTAATCCCAGCACCCTTGGAGGCCGAGGAGTGTGGATTATCTGAGCTCACATGTTTGAAATGAGCCTGAGCAAGAGCAAGACCCTGTCTCTAAAGATAGCACCTGTACCAGCTACTTGAGAGGCTGAAGACACCTATAGTCCCAGCTACTTGGGAGGCTGAAGCAAGAGCTGGAAGTTGCTGTGAGCTATGATGTGACAGCACTCTACCGAGAGCCACAAAGTGGGACTCTGTCTCAAAAAAAAAAAAGAGTTAAATGAAGTCTTTAACATGTGTTCATTTTTTACACATGTATCAGAGTCATTATTTTGCCCTTCTCTGGAAATTATCTTTTAGTGGTTTGGGGAAGTCTTCTACAAAGACGCATAGTAGATTCCCTTAATAGAAGCACATAGATCATGAGAGAGGTGCACCACATGTGCCCCCAGAGTGGCAATAGAACTGTTATTCTAGTTTTGATTTTTCTCTCTAGTTTTGTTTTTTGGTTTTCACTTTGGTTCATTATCACTGGTAGCAGCAATGCTAGAAATTTGGTTTTGTCTGACCATGTGGAGATCTCTTTTTTCAATGGATTAATGGTCTCTCCCATGTTAGGTGAGAGACAACAGAAATCTTTTGTTAGTACTTATTGTCCCTCTTAAGCTCAAATCAACTGAGAATGCTTATGGCCATGTGAAAAGAGAAAAGCTCTTTGACATCTGGGTAGGTGAATTTTGTGTTTCTGTGTTTACTTTTGGCATGTGGATAAAAGGTTAGAATTGAAGCTATAAACTATTGTTATAAGAGTCTGTACCACCATGTGTCCATAATTCAGAAAAGCATTAGGTGAGTAGTAATGTCTTCCTACCTCCAGAAAGTATTAGTAAGTTAACTTATAAGGTTTCTTAAAGAATCTATTCAGAGTGGCTTATATACAAGTAAGTACTTTTACACATTGAATATTCTTGAGATCCAAAAAATGAGGAAATCAAACTTCTAACATTTAAAATAGTAGAATATTAGGCTGGGCATGAGGGCTCGTGTCGTTAATCCTAGCACTCTGACAGGCTGAGGTGGGTGGATTGCCTGAGCTCATGAGTTTGAGACCAGCCTGACCCAGAGTGAGACCTCATCTCTAAAAATAGCTGAGCAGTGTGGCAGGTGCCTGTAGTCCCAGCTACTTGGGAGGCTGAGGGAAGAGACTCTCTTGAACCCAAAAGTTTAAGGTTGCTGTGAGCTGTGATGATATAGCACTCTACTGAGGGTGACAAAGTGAGACTCTGTTTCAAAATAAATAAATAAATAATAAATAGTAGAATATTTAAGATATTAGAAAGTAATGCTAGGAAAAAAAGTATTTTTACAACCTTTAACTTAGAAACATTTCAAGAACCCAAGTTCACATCAATTAGGTAAATCTTTGGCAAACAAAAATAATTTAGTAATTTTGATTTAATAAAAACAGCCATGTCTTTTCTGATTTGTCAGTGTCAAGTATAACACAAGAGTACATTTTGGCTTGACACTTATAACTCATTGGTTAGTGTGCTGGCCCCATACACCAGGGCTGGCAGTTTGAACTGGCCCAGGCCTGCTGAACAACAATACAACAACAAAAACAACAACAACAATATCCGGGTGTTGTGTGGCAGATGCCTGTAGTACCAGCTACTTGGGAGGCTAAGGCAAGAGAATTGCTTAAGTGCCAGAGTTTGAAGTTGCTGTGAGCTGTGACACCACGGCACTCTACTCAGGGTGATATAGTGAAACTCTGTCTCAAAAAAAAAGAATACATTTTAATTTTACTTTTGATATACTCTTCATAAACTTATATAAACTTACGGATCAAATAAGCTAGTGTTACTTCTATTTAATGTTTAAGATTATAAAAAATGTAAATCGATGTTTAACCAGTTGAATAATCATACTGACAAACTTTACTTCAACATATATTGTTTTATAAGATTTCAGCTTGATAATAGATTTCCAACATCTTTATGTAACTGAAAACACTGGAGTGGTCGGTCTTAAATCAGGTTAGCTAATGTATATTCATTGGATACTTAGCTCATTTCTAAGAAAGATAGAACACTGAAACATAAAATTTACATGTTTTAGCTTCTACTTGCATTACTACAGAGAGGTAATGTCTTTGGGTGTAATGATGATTGCGTTCATTTTTGTCACTTAGAGTGGGTGTGTGAAAAGTGTGTAGAGCTATAGGAAGTTGTCTTCATGTGCCTTCATGAGTTCTGCTCATCTGCATTTTAGCTGGTAAGTGACAGTTCACAACCACACACCCCACATTCAGTTTTCTTTGTAAAACAGAACGAATAGAAATTACTTTGGTTAAAATTTATGATTAATGTAAGTGATTGAGACTATAATTAGAAATAATAGTTTCAGAGACATCTGTGTACCTGCTTGTTTTTCTTAGGGACTGCAAGTGAAATGTGGTGGAGAGTTTCTTGAGGTTGACCTCCTAATCTCAGTAAAGGAAATAATAGAGATCTTTAAAAGTCCAATCTGAGGGGTGGCGGCCATAGCTCAGTGGGTAGGGCTGTGGCCACATATACTGGGGCTGGCAGTTCAAACCTGACCTGGGCCTGCTGAACAACAATGACAACTGCAACAAAAACATGGCCAGGCATTGTGGCAGGTGCCTGTCGTCCCAGCTCCTTGGGAGGCTGAGGAAATAGAATCACTTAAGCCCATGAGTTTGAGGTTGCTGTGAGCTGTGACACCATAGTATTCTACCAAGGGAGGCATAGTGAGATTGTCTCAAAAAAAAAAGTCCAATCTGAGATTACTGTGAAAACTTCCAGAGGGCAGCGCCTCTGGCTGCTGGGGGAGCAGCGCCTCTGGCTGGCTTCTGGGGCAGCGCCAGCCCCATATGCTGGAGATGGCAGGTTCAAACCCAGCTCCAGCCAAAAACTACAAAAAGAAAAAAAAAAAAACCAACTTCTAGAAAAGCAAACTTAAGAAAGTCCATCTGGTTGTTACACCTATGTAAATAAATCAGGCCAAACCCTGATATTATCAAGCTATTTTGTGATCAAGAGTATTTTACTTTGAGATTATTTTTTATAGAAATGGAGGTGACTGTAGACATGTACTACAACAGAAAGATATTGATTATCTATAGACTAAACATTGTCTACAGTCTTCCACGTTACCTGATCTTGGTTCTATGTGCTCTGTTTTGTAACTCCTAGTTATAAGCCAGCTATCTACCTCCCTGTCCTACTTCTCTTCCCCACCTCTAACTCCATTAAACATATCCTATAAAATTTTCTCTGACCATTTCTCATTTTTAAATGATTCATCCTTTAAACACCTATATCAATTACTGTCTGGAGAATCTATTTGGCAGATAGCCATGAACTGCTTTCATTAGTGTTCAACAGTTATTTAGTGACTTTAAATTATTTTTATATTTTCATATGCGTATTTTTTTCTTTTGCAAAATGAAAGATACAATGCATAGGGGTAGAAAGCTTTCATTCTTTTTTGCATCCTTCAGAGTATTTCTAACTTAGTGAAAAATCAAGGAATTTTTTTTTTTTTTCCCTGCAGTTTTTGGCCAGGGCTGGGTTTAATCCACCACCTCGGGCATCTGGGGCTGGCACCCTATTCCTTGAGCCACAGGCGCCACCCAAAATCAAGGAATTTTTGTGCACTTAACACTGAAACTGATCTGCCTTTTGCTTTTCTAATTGAAAGGGAAAAAATAATAAATAAGGCGGCACCTGTGGCTCAGTGGGTGGGACACTGGCCCCCATGTACTGAGGGTGGCGGGTTCAAGCCCAGCCCCGGCCAAACTGCAACAAAAAATAGCTGGGCACTGTGGCAGGCGCCTGTAGTCCCAACTACTCAGGAGGCTGAGGCAAGAGAATTGCCTAGGCCCAGGAGTTGGAGGTTGCTGTGAGCTGTGTGATGCCACAGCACTCTACCGAAGGCGATAAAGGGAGACTGTCTCTTAAAAAATAATAATAATAATAAATAAAAGAGACAATAAATAAAAGATAAAGTTGAAGCAGTTTTGGTTGGCCCTTACTCTACAGAAATTGGGTATTTGTTATCTATGTATCTTTAATGTCTTATGTAGATTTGTTAGTGTTTTCTCTTTTAGGCTATATACAGATTTTGGAAAAATAGAAGATGAAGGGTCATATAACATTGCATGCAGATGGGTGCTTGATAAATGTTAATATTAAGCATGAAGATTACAATATCATTTAATTATACATTAAATAATGAGATTCTCAAGAAGGAGAGAATTCTGTCTTATTTTTATATCTCTGATCCTGACACCTATCACGGTGTCTGTGCCAGTTATAAATACATTGTCCCTCATGCCAAATCCATCCTTCTTTGCCTCGTTTCGTGACATCAGAACTGGATCGTTTAAACATTTCTCCTTTGGGAATTAGTAGTGTTAACAGAGGACACAAGAGGGGAGCTGCATGGTCATAGCAGGAGGAAAGAAAGGGCTTCCCTGCTGGCCCATCTGCACCCTCTGGCAAATTTCTTGGGGCAGCCACTCTTCCCCCAGGGCATCAGAAATGGCCTTGTTTAGGAGAGGGGGGCCTCTTGTGAGTTTTTCATTTCTTCCTTGTCTATTATCTCTCAGCCTGGGGTTGGAGCTGCCTTTAGTAGTTAACTATCTTTTATTAGTAAACAGATTCTTTTTTTTTTTTTTTTTTTGAGACAGTGCCTCAAGCTATCCCCCTGGGTAGAGTGCCATGGCATCACAGCTCATAGCAACCTCCAACTCCTGGGCTCAAGCGAGTCTCCTGCCTCCGCCTCCCAAGTAGCTGGGACCAGAGGCGCCCACCACAACGCCTGGCTATTTTCTGGTTGCAGCCATCATTGTTGTTTGGCGGGCCCGGGCTGGGGATTTGAACCCGCCACCTTAGGTGTACGTGGCTGGTGCCTTAGCCGATTGAACCACAGGAACCGAGCCGTGATCACACTCTTATCCAGAACATTTGACTGACTTTCTGAAGTGCTTCTAGGTGGGGTCACCTACTGGTCATAGCCTAGAGACTCTAGCCATGCAGGGAACCCAGGGGGAAGAGAGGCTTATTTGGCCTTCTCTCCATCACAGCCCTATCTAGAAAACACCAGCACAGTCCATCCCCATCATACTTACTTTTGCACTTCTGACAGGCACACCTAGGGCTGGAGCAAGGCTGGCCTCTGCCTTTGTTCTTCAGGCCACATGAGATCCAGGACAATCTGAAGAGCCTGTCAGTGCCAGACGCATGGAAGGAGGGAGGTTCACCTCCCTGGCTGCTCGGTTTGGTGACCAGAGAGCCCAGCTAAAGCCCCCACTGCTGGGTAGAGTACCCAGCAATCCTGAGCAGGCCTGTCTGAACTGCCCGCTAGAGTACAGCCTACTCAGTAGAGGCCCTGCACAGCTGGGGAACTCTGAGACAGATTTTGACTTTACCAGCCAAAGCCAAAAGGCTGGAAAGTAAAACAGTGCCGAAGGTGTGGGAGGAAGAGCTCTAGACTAGGAGTCAGGAAAGCCAATTTTTAGTTTCCTCTTACAGAAAACGGTGGAGATAGTAGGACTGATAGTTCCATCAATCACATAGACCACTCACCCTAACTCAACAAGCACTCCACAGTGTCCTGGCAGGGGAACACTGAGATTGTAAATAGGCAGCTGATTCTAGGAGACTGAAACAATGACAAGACTCTATCTTACCCCTTCAGGCATCCCATCCCTCCTAGGAGATAGGACCTCCCCATAGCCCAGGGACAGAAGAGGAGACAAGAATCCTGGGGCCCTCCTTCTACTCCTGAGCCCCACCTAGGGCCAAGCACACATCAGCCTCAATGCAGTCATCATCCCAAGCTCCTTCCTTTTCATCATCTCATTCATTCTTCAAGATAACCCCATGATGGGTCATGCAGGGCAAAGTGGTACTCCCCATTTCACAGATTAGGCAACTGAGACTCAGGGAGGAACTTGCTAGCAAATTAAAAATGCATAACTCAGATCTTTTGAATCCAAGTTTGGTACCCTCCCTACTGCCCTACATTGCCTCTCCTATAAGCCCTCATAAGGAGGTGCAAATAAGATCTCCGGGCTCATGGCCCTGTTAAAGCACTGATCAAAGAGTTATAAATACAGGGCACTCCATAGGGTGCTTCTCTCATTCTCTCATTTATTATCTCAGGAAGTTTTCACTCACATCCAGTAAGTAGATGCTATTAACCCTATTTTACAGAAGAAGACATTGAGGCTCCAAATCCAACACACACATACCCCCAAAGACACACCACTAGGAAGTACTCAAGATTCACCACAGATCAGTCTGACTCCAAAGTTCAGACTCTTGCTGCGACACTGTATGACCTTGGTGTGTCTGTGTTCTCCACACAGACGAGGACCCATTCTCTTCCATGTCTACACTTGACCCACAGCAGGTTCTAGTAAGTGTTGGTTCATGGAATTTTAAATCCCAAGTCCTAAAGCATTAAAAGGAACAAAGAAGGATATTTCCTGCAGATAGAAGAAATCCAACCAGAAGGTATAATAATCATGAAGCTTTATGATCCTAACAACAAAGCATCAAAGTAAAGCAGTAAAGCAAAATTGATTTTTTTAAATAAAGGGAAAATTCACAAACCCACAAGCCCAGTAGATTTCATATACCAGAAAAAGACAGATTAAGTAAGCTAGCAGTTCTCAAACAATTTGGTCTCAGAACCTCTTTGTGCTCATAAAAGTTGAGAACCCCAGGGTGGTGTCTGTGGCTCAGTGAGAAGGTTGCCGGCCCCATATACCAAGGGTGGTAGGTTTGAACCCTGCCCTGGCCAAACTGCAACAAAAAATAGCAGGGCATTGTAGCGGGTCCCAGCTACTCAGGAGGCTGAGGTAAGAGAATTGCCTAAGCCACAGCACTCTACCAAGGGTGACAAAGTAGTAGAGTCACTTAAAAAAAAAAAAAGAGAGAACCCCCAAACCTTTTTCTTTATGTGTGTTTGTACATATCACCATTCATCATATCTGAAATTAAAAATGAGGAAAATTTTAAATTTATTCATTTAAAATAATAAATCATACGTTAATGTAAATTTTTATGAAAAATAATTATATTTTCCAAAATAATTTTAGTGAGAAGAGTGGCATTGTTTTACTACTTTACAGATCTCTTTAATCTCTGGCTTAATGGAAGACAGCTGGATTCTCATAGCTGCTTCTGCATTCAATCTGTGGCCATATGTTGTTTTGGTTGAAGTATATAAAGAAAATTTGGCCGCACACAGAAATGTAGTTGGAAAAGGGAGGAGCATTTTAATAGCCTTCTCAGTTAATTGCAGATATTCTTCTTTGATATTACTCCAAAAATTGACGTATAGTTTCTCAAATGTTCATTGCAATATAGAATCTTAAACCTTATCAATAAACTTCTCTATTACCTTAAAATCCACTGCTCTGCTTGTACTTTATTTTATTTATTTTGTGACAGAGTCTCACTCTGTTGCCCTGGGTAGAGTGCTGTGGCATCATAGCTCACAGTAATCTCAAACTCCTGGATTCAAGCCAGCCTCTTGGCTCAGCCTTCCAAGTAGCTGGGACTACAGGTGCCTACCACAACCCCTGGCTTGTTCTTCTATTTTTAATAGAGATGGGGTCTCTCTCTTGCTTGGACTGGTCTCAAAATCCTGAGTTCAGGCAATCTACTTGCCTCAGCCTCCCAAAGTGCTAGGATTACAGGTCTGAGCCACTGTGCTGGCCCATCTTATACTTTGAATGGCCATTTGCATTGTGTGTAATTTTGATTTCATATACCACCGAAAAGTTCTTGGGGACTCCCTGGGGAACTCTAATCACATGCTCAGAACCACTGAAATAAACAAGAAAAATGTAGAGTTTGATAACATAACTAGAAAGTTTGATCTAAGAGATATTCATATATAACAAACCATGAATACACATTCTTTTGAATAATTTTCCTCCATCAGCTAGAGGAAAGGTCTAGATAGACTATAGATGCTCCAAAATGAACAGATGCCCAGCATGCCAGGTGTTCCACTGGCTGCCAAGGCCCTGGTTCAGCCTCCTGAGGAAGGGGCATGACATCAGAGCCACAGCCTTCTGCTCAGGCCACAGACCCAGGGTAACTGGCCAGGGAGAGAGAGCAAGAGAGCTCCACTGGTGACTGCCCCAAGGTACAACCCTCATCTGGGCTTGCTTCTGTGTAGAATTTCCCTCCTTGCTCTCACCATGCTGGCTGGTGTCAGGGAGCCTTGAGAGTCCCTAAGACAGTTGCCAGGTAAAGCCTTCTGGGGGGCTTACAGCCTGGTCCCACTGCCCCTTCGATCCCCCAGAGCTGTAAGGTATAGACTCATTGGGCTCCCTGGCTACATGCAGTGCTTACATAACCAGCAGCAAGAACAAAGCCCTGCTCTGTCCAGGCCAGGCACTGGAATGCCAAGAACAGCACAGCAGACCAGCTGCCCAAGGAGCCAGCACCTTGCACAACCACCTGGGGGACTCCAACACCCCTGCCAGGACCCACAGCCACACCTCCCCTGGGGGGCAGAAGCCTGCCAAGCCCATGGAGGGTGGGAAAGGTCAGAGTGCAGGGAACAGAACTGCTAATCAGAACCCAAACCAGAGCCAGGGAAAAGGTATCCCAGGGGGTTTGCAGAACACACATTTTTATCCCAAAGTCACACATCCCTTGGGGATCTAACATTCCCAAGTGTTCATTACGTGCTGGCACTGTACTGGGGGCTCTCTTTCCATTCATCCTATTCCTGTTTGTCTCTCACAATAACTGCTGAGGAAGTTGTATTTTTACAAAGATGGAAATCAAAGGTCAAAATGGTTAAGTACTTGTCCAAGGTCACACAGCCAGTAAGCGGCCAGGATTTGAACCTATCTGCAGAGTCCAGACTCTTGCACCATTCCTGCACTATGCTGCCTGGCCCACAGAGGCCAATCCTTCACTTTCTGAGTGGTCATCAGCAGAACTGCTCCTGGCCAGGGGTTAGGAGAGGGAGCAGGGGAAGAGAAGGCCCCAGCTTGATCTACCCAGACCCAACTAGGTCATCCTGGTTATCAGACATGTCGTGCTCCACCCCTGGGGCTCTGTCTGCTGAATCTTCTGCCTCCTCTGCCTGCCTTATACCTTTTCCTCACAACTAGACCAGATGACGCAGAGAAGCTCTTCTGCACATGTGTTCCCATCTGCCTTGCACACAGTAGAAGCTTCATGCATGTTCACTGAATGAGTGGTGCCTTGCCCCACTCCACTACCACTGCAGGGACAGATCTAAGGGAGACAGGAGCCCTGGAAATATTGGGGGGTTGTTAGATAAAGGGAAAGGGGTGCTAGATAAAGTTAGATATAGGGGGGAAATGCCCCAGCCCCCCTGCCTCCCAGCTCCCAGCCTTCCTCTGAGATACCTCCCCAGGGCACCCTGCCACCAGAGGCTGGCAGGTCAGGTCTCAGGCTAGGCTCTCAAGAAGAAGCCCACATCCCCGCTGCCCTACCAAGCCTCTTGCCCAAGTTCCTTTCCCACTAAAGGTGGGGCCTAAACAGGAGAGAAAGAGGCCAAGGGTGGGGTTCCCAAAAGTCACCTCTACTCTGATGCTGCCCTGGATACCCTCCTTAGAGACACTGTTGATTCCTTCTCCTCCCACACCATTTCCTAGTCTGGGCTGAAATTATCCTTCAGTAGGAAGCTCTGGCCTTTGGAATCCAACACCTGGATTCAAATTCTGATTCCTTCACATATGAGCTCAGTGACCAAGAACTTGTTTCTCCGCCTCTCTGAGCCCACCCTCCAGAGCCATTGGGCCTACAGACTCTGAATTCAAATCCCCTGGTTGTTTCTGGAATCTCATTCTGAATTTCAGGGTCAGATCCTGGCTATAATCCTTACTTAACTTCTCTTTGCCTCAGTATCTTTAGCTGTAAAGTGAGGATAATACATCCCCACCTTACAGCATTACTGTGGAGTTAAATGAGGTAAGGTATACGGGGTGCTTGGAACAGAGTTGGCCCCCACTGTTAGCCCCCACTGAGTATTAGCTAGCACTAGAAACAGTGGTTGATACGGTTGTAGTGTGCCTTCCCATCTCTGGCAACTTAGTAAGAGCTCACTAAATAAAAGCTATGATTACCTTTGCCCCCACTAGACCGTGCCGTTGCTGAAGCTGGGTTCCCGTTCATACTCATCTTTGACTCCGCAACAGCCAGCACGGTGCCTGGCACCAAGCTCGTAAACACCTCAGGACTGAAGTGTGAGAACTGGCCAGAGGACCAGTAGGTCCAGGAGGGTTGGGCAGCCAAGAGCCTCCTGCCAGGGAGAAAAGAAACCGAGGTGTCAGGAAGAGAAAACAGGACGGAGGGGGAAATGCCCCGGCGTATAGATAAGCAAGTGAAGTGAGTCAGAAAAGGAACAGGAGAGGCCGCGGCGGAGAGCGATAAGTAGCAAGGATGGAGAAGGCGACGGGCGAGGAAAATGCCAAGGGAGGCGAGAGCGAGGGCGCCGCGGGAGAAGCACAAGACGAGGTCAGGGTTGTGGAGGGGCAGCCAGGAGAGCAGAAGGACGCACAGCCCCGCGCTAGGTGCGCTGCGCCGGGACCCGGCGGGAGGGGCTGGGGGCTCCACCCGGCCTCCCCGCCTTGGGGGCCGGGCGGCTACAGATTGGCTGGGGCGCGCGGAGAGGCTGGGGCTGGAGCCCCAAGGTGGGAGGCGCCAGGATCATTCCCCGCGCCCGCGACACTGCTGCCATACACTTGGACCACCTCTGCAGGGAAGCGTCGGGTGCCTGCGCGGCGCACGCCGGGGGACGGGGCGGCCATGCGGGCTGTGGCGGGGGCCGCGCGGGCGGCCGCGCTGGCGCTGCTGCTGGGGGCGCTGCACGGGGCGCCGGCGCGCGGCCAGGAGTACGACTACTACGGCTGGCAGGCTGAGCCGCTGCACGGCCGCTCCTACTCCAAGCCGCCTCAATGCCTAGACATCCCCGCTGACCTGCCTCTCTGCCACACGGTGGGCTACAAGCGCATGCGGCTGCCCAACCTGCTGGAGCACGAGAGCCTGGCCGAGGTGAAGCAGCAGGCTAGCAGCTGGCTGCCGCTGCTGGCCAAGCGCTGCCACTCAGACACGCAGGTCTTCCTCTGCTCGCTCTTCGCGCCCGTGTGCCTCGACCGGCCCATCTACCCGTGCCGCTCGCTGTGCGAAGCGGTGCGCGCCGGCTGCGCGCCACTCATGGAGGCCTACGGCTTTCCCTGGCCCGAGATGCTGCACTGCCACAAGTTCCCCCTGGACAACGACCTCTGCATCGCTGTGCAGTTCGGGCACCTGCCCGCCACCGCGCCTCCAGGTAGCGCAGCCACCGCCATCCCCGTGCTCTCCGACGGTCCTGGGTGCTCTTGAGTCGGGTCCCAGACGGATGCTGCTCCCCCAACCCCTTAGCACAGCTCCGCAAGCCCCCGAGAGGTGCCACCCCTCTACACACACACACACACACACACACACCACGCCTGGTCTGCGCTGACTGTTGCGCCCCAGAAATTGTCTCCCACAGCCTTCTCTCCTTCCACCAGACGGACTGCCAGAGCTGTGCCTCTAGGCATTCCCCAGTGGTTCTCCTTTCCTAAACACCCCCCACCCCAACCCTCGCAAGGCCCTCCTATCCAAGCAGCTGAATTATCCCTGGGGTTCATCTAATACTGCTCCCTACTTGCAGCGTCTACATAAATCCCTTATCTTTCCCCTCAACCCAAGAATGTTAGGGGTAGGGGGAGGTGTGTGTCACTAAACAATGCCTTTCACCTTGTCCCCAGGGCACCTAGACAAGCATCACCTCTACCCCTTGGTGGGACCCTGGGAAGGGAGGAGGGTTGAGCGAAGAGATATAGAAAAGAACTGGAGGCTAAAGTGCTCTTGGGCTGTGGTCTCCCCCCACCATATTCTAGACCTGGAACCCTAACTTCTCCACCCTCTTCCTCAGTGCCCCTGATGGGAGTCTTTTGGGTAAGGTTCAGTGCAGAAGAAAGAGCAGATTAGGCTCTGCTCCAGTTGCTCAGTGGTTAGGGCACCAGCCACATACACTGAGGCAGGCAGCTTGGGAGCCAGCCTGGGCCTGCTAACCAACAATGACAACTGCAACAAAAAAATAGCCAGGCATTGTGGCAGGCAGCTGTAGTCGCAGCTACTTGGGAGGCTGAGGCAAGAGAATCACTTAAGCCCAAGAGTTTGAAGTTGCTGTGAGCTATGACACCGTGGCACTCTACCAAGGGTGACATACTGAGACTGTCTCAAAAAAAAGAAAGAAAAGAAAGAGCAGATTAGTCAGGCTCTGCTCTATAAGAGAAGCCTTTAAGTATGTTGCTTAACTTCTCTGAGCCTCAGTTTCCCCATACATAAAATAGGAAGCCATCCCAGGTTCATGAAACCTATGAGAGCCTCAGTCTCACCCTCCCACCCACATTCCCAGTCCCATTACCCCTAATTTCTCCCAGGTCTAAGCCTTCTATCTGTGCTGGTCCACACAGCCCTTCCCTGGTTGGCTCCATCACCCCTCCCCATCCTTCTGGCAACTGCTGAGATCCTTACAGGTGGGCTTGGCCACCCAGCACTAAAGCCTGAAAGATAAAACAGTACAATGAACAGAAAAGCCTTCTCTGGGTGGTTAAAACGGGAATCTAAGGAGCTCCCAAACACTGAAGCTTCCCAAAGGGACTGCACCACTCCCTCTATTCCTGCCCTCCTCACTCCTCCAAAAGCAACTAGACCCCATAGTACCCTATCCACCCTCTCCAGCTACGTAACTTGCACAGTGTGCTGGGTCTTACCCAGCCCACTCCTTCTCCCTGGAGGTGCTACTGGGCCCTGTGCTTGGGCAGTGTTGAAAGGAAACTCCCAGGCCTGGATGCTGAAAATGGGACAGGGAAGAGGGGGCGCCAGCTCCAGTAGAGATCCCTGTGGGATTCCTTTTCCAGTGTTTTTGGAGCCTGGTGAGCATGAAAATTCCAGGCTCAGCATCCACCTGGCCCTTCCCTACACACTCCTTCACCGTCCCTTCCCCTGTTATGGGTACTCACCTGGAGGCAGAGACATAGGCAAAGCTGTGCAGAGGTCAGGCACTAGGCAGGGGCCTGAGGACCAGGGGTAGCCTGAAGTAGTATTTATGTGGCCACTAGATCAAATTCAGAATATTTCATAAAAATTGAGAGTTTTGGTTTCCTTCAAAAAATCAGTTTGGCAGTGCTAAGCTGCCAGTGTTAGAAGAGGTGTTCCTGGCTCAGCGCCTGTGGCTCAAGGGGCTAAGGTGCCAGCCACATACACCTGAAGTGGCAAGTTCGAATCCAGCCTGGGCCCGCCAAACAACAATGATGGCTGCAACCAAAAAATAGCCGGGTGTTGTGGCAGGTGCCTGTAGTCCCAGCTACTTGGGAGGCTGAGGCAGGAGACTTGCTTGAGCCCAGGAGTTGGAGGTTGCTGTGAGCTATGATGCCACGGCACTCTACCCAGGGTGACAGCTTAAGGCTCTGTCTCAAAAAAAAAAAAAAAAAGAAGGGGTGTTCCTCAGTTTACCAAAGGCCCAGTCCTGCCAGGTTCACTCATCTACCCGTCTGGACCTGTTGGCATTTGTGCTCCTGGAGAGACATTGCAAATGCCCCCACCCTGGCACTCATCTGGGAGTTACAAATCCTTATCCTAAGCCAGGTTCTCATTACCTTTGCAGACTTGGGTCACCACACCAGGCCTCAGTTTCTTTTTCTCTAAAATAGGAACAATAATACCCACTTCATAGGTTGAGGATTCTATAAAATTTAGAAGATAGTGCACATCATGGTTGTAAATTCCAGGGTCGTAGGGCAATATGTGTCCCTACCTGGCAGTTTTTTCCCTGCACAATCTTGTCTCATGATTATCAATCACTCAGTGAGCAGACTGTGGTGTTATTGCCATCATCCCGCTTCCCAGGGGATGGTGGCCCGTCAGTGGGGGAACCACGATGCTAAGTGACTCTTTGGACACCAATCCCCTCACCAGCCATCCCCCAACTTTACCTGCCTTCTCTCTTAGTGACCAAAATCTGCGCCCAGTGTGAGATGGAGCACAGTGCTGACGGCCTCATGGAGCAGATGTGCTCCAGCGACTTTGGTGAGTCTGGGGCCCACACAACCACTCCCTGGTGCCACCCTGAGCCCCTCTTCCTTGACACGCACATGACCATATGTGCCCACATCCAGCATGTGAATCCCAACAGCTTCTGCCTCATGGACCCTCTTCTAGAATCTGATGGTAACTATATACCGTCGTCTCCCATGAGAGATGCACCTCTTTGTCACATCATCTCAGGAGTGTCAGAAGCCCTTTAATGCTATGGCTTATGGGCTCAGAAACCACCCACCAGGGCTTGTCTTGGTACTAGGGGGCCTTTGTGGCTGGACTGTCTCTCTGGGAGATACAGGCTCAGTTCAAAGATGGAGGGGACTGGCTCAGCACCTGTGGCTCAATTGGCTAAGGCACCAGCCACGTACACCTAAGGTGGCGGGTTCAAATCCCCAGCCCGGGCCCGCCAGACAACAATGATGGCTGCAACCAAAAAATAGCCAGGTGTTGTGGCGGGCGCCTGTGGTCCCAGCTACTTGGGAAGCAGAGGCAGGAGACTCACTTGAGCCCAGGAGTTGGAGGTTGCTATGAGCTGTGATGCCATGGCACTCTACCCAGGGGGATAGCTTGAGTCTCTGTCTCAAAAAAAAAAAAAAAAGAATGATGCTATCTCCTCCTTGGAAACAGAGGAAGGAGAGGAAGAAAAGAGGAGTGCCTGCCTTTCTCCCAGAAATAAGGTCTTTCCTTGGTTAATCACCCTGATCCTATACACTTCCTCTCCACATAATGGCCCCAGACCACAGGCCTCCATGGCTGTTTTGTGTAGGGTCAGCAGGAGCTGAGCCAAAGGCCCAAACTGCAACCGCCACTGCTGCCCCCAGCAGGGTGGCCTGGGGCCTCCATGCACAGCAATGCTGGGTGAGTAGGGCAGATTCCAGCACCCAGAGCTATCCCCTAGCCTGAAGGCCACTGCACAAGACTGCAGAGGGTTCACGGGAGGTGACACATAGGCAGTAATCTCCACACTCTCTGAGGCCAAGTCTAGAAGACTCAGCCTGTTGGTCCCTTCTCCTGGGGTGTGTGCTGGAGGTTCCCAGCTACAACACCAACACACATATAGACCCACAGAGGGAGAGTCAGCCAAAAGCCAACTCCACTGACTCCAAGATTCTGACCACCCCAACTTCCCTCTTGGCCACTAGCCCCCTCATTGCCAGGACTGCCTCCACTGGCAGGGAGTGTCCAAGGCTGTGACCCACAGGTATCACTTACTCTTACATCTGACCACCCAAAGGTCTCTGGTTCAGTAACAGGGCCACTGGTACAGATCTAACTCCAAGAGACACACTTTCTGGACACAGAGAACACCCTCAGGACAGTACAGACCTTGTACCAGGCATATTCGATGGCATAAGAAAATACAGGAGATAGATGATCAGACTGTAGGTACCAACAGCTGTGGGAGAGGTGGGGGATTATGTTAGTATGACCTGGTCACCAAAGTGGAGGTGTGCCTTTCCTTAGCCACAAGGCCTGGGGACAGTAAACAGCAGGCAGACATCCCTCTGCAAGCCCAGCCCCAGGCAGCTGAAGCAGCCGAGCCCTCAACAAGACAGGCACTGCAGTACTGGACGGCCTGCTCCAAATGGTGCAGCAGTGCCTACCAGAGTGGGAGCCGAACCAAAAGGTGCAGAAGCACGCAATAGCCCAGCCTGATTCCCTGCATGGTCTTGATCCAAGGACACCACATACTACCAAGGAGGCTTACAACACAGACTGGGACCAAACCAGCAGCAAACAAGGCAGTCGAGCCCCCAGCTCTGGGATGCTGGCCAGCCATGGCTGTGCCCAGATGTCAGACCACCAGTGTGAGGCATGTAGATCTGGGGTCCTGGAAAGAGGAACTAGCTGCAAGAGAACAGCCTTAGTCTGCCTGCTAAAGGCACAGGCGCCAGTCTGAGTGGCCAGTCCACAAAGCAGTCAGTCCCACACCCCCCCACACTCCATTCACACACACTGTATACACAGTCTTAGCACATGCACACGCTGACACGTGTGCATACACATCTCTTGCTGCACTCACACCCACACCCACCCACTCCTTATTACAGAGGACAGCATCCCTGCCATAGAAACCTCAGTCACACCTCTTCCCCCAAACCCACCACCAAGCCAGGCCCCCTGTGACTGAGGTGGAAGAGCACCACCACAGATAGGATGCCAGAGAAGAGGTGCCCCCCTCTCTGGAGGACCAGTGTCCAGGGGATGGGTGGTGGGAGCCTGTGCCTGAGGCCGGCAAGCACACTCACCTGGAAATGCAGTGGAGGCCTGCAGGCTGGCCCGCTTCTTAAAGGGATATTTAGCCTTGGACTTGCCGGAGCCAGATGGATAGGATGCCATGGCTGAGGCCACAGCTGAGTGTCAGCGGGGGTGTCTGAGCGCACTGGCTGGGGCCTGGCTCTGCCACATCCAACCCCTTCCTCTGCCCCGCCCCCAGCGGGAGTGACTGATGCAGGAAGCAGCGCCCCACAGGCGGAAGAGGCCCTGGCCACGATTTCTCCTGTTGTCTAGGCAACCTGGGGGAGTGGGGCCTCATCCCCGCCCCTTATGCCTCCACTTTCTCCTCAGTCCCTGGAGTGACGGCGACTGATGGTAGCTGAGCCCGGGAAGAGGGTGCGGGGGGAGGGAGAAGGGAGAACGAGATGGGGAAGAGCCAGCCCCCAGCTCTCCACTAACCCTCTTAGAAACCCTTTCTCCATTGCCAACGCTCCAGGGTAAGGGAGTCAAAGTCCAGACTAGCTGTATAAGCTAGCCTGGGAGAAAAAGAAGTAATAGTAAACATGAATCCAGCAATGAGTGCCTCTAAGCTCAGAACACATTCCTCTCAGGGCAGGGCTACTCGGTGAAAACACAGTGCCTCTAGGGAAGAGCCCCCTTTTTTTCTTTTCCGTCTGACCCCAGGGGTGGCCTAGCTCTAGTAGGAGCGGGTAGAACTAAGACTCCCAGCCCAGAGGGAGGGGCCTGTCTTGGGAAAATTCCACCTTCCAGCAGAAGCTACCTGCTAGGAAGACAAGGGCTTGGCTGGGGTTCTTGGGAAAGAGACTCTAGACTTTTCTCTCTGTCTTTGCGCACTCAGGCTCTATTTCCCCAAGAGCCTGGAGGAGGGGGCCACCTTCCTTAGGACCTGCAGGCTGTGCAGGGACCCCCACCGTCTTGTCACCCTGGCCACACAGCATTTCTCTGTCCCACAGACCACGCGAACACACACTCACTCACCTGAGGCCATGATGCCCAAATCTCAAGAGGCACCGAGGACACCTCCCAAGAGGGTCTGCAGAGCGAGGAAGCCGGAAGGGGGGCTGGGGCACAGACCCCCGCCCAAGTCGCTTCAACGGCCCTTGCCCTGGCACTGAGATGGGGAAGTACGGCAATCTTTCAAAATTGCCAGCTGGCTAGACGCAGACCCCCGCAGACCTCCGCAGCCAGCCTGGCCTCAGGAGATCTCGGCGTCCCGACCCCCAGCCCTGCACTCGAGAGGCGGGCAAGCCACGTGCTCCCCAGGGAGCGGGATCCGGAACTCGTCTGGGCTTCTCTCAACACTCCTGGGTATTCAGGGTGGGAGTTCAGCAGGTGGATTACGGGGGCGTCACTCAACAGGTGCGACCCCACCAAACCTCGCGGACGCCGAGCTGGGATGCAGCCCGAGCCTCTCCAGTCCTTGGCCCCGCCCCCGCTAGGGCCCGCCCCCGCCTGACCAGCCCCGCCCCGCCATTTTTTCTCTTCCCGGGCGCCACGTGGGCATTCTCCCCACCACTGTCTGCCTGGCTCGACCCTGGGTCTTGGGCAAGTTCTGTGCGTCAGCTTCCTCGTCAGTAAGATGGGATGGGGTAATGACAGTACCTCATTCAAAGGATTTAATGTGACGATTAACCGTAAAAAGTTCCTGGCACAAAGGCTCCAATAAAAGGTGGCTGTTATTATTGTCCCAGCATTCATTTTAGGCAAAAGTCCTGCCCCTACATTGTCACCTAGGTCATTTGTGTTTTTTATGGCTAGCAATTCTGGCTCCTTTTCCCACATTTATTTCTGTATTTGGTGGTTAAGAGCTTAAACTCAGTAGCCAGACTGCCTACGTTCTGAGTCCACTACACTACCTAATTTCTAACTGGTATTTTGGGCAAGTCACTTCTCTGTGCTTCTTTTTCCTCTGTAAAATGAGTGTCCGAGTACCTGCTTTATACGGTGGTTGTTAAGATAAATGAGCTTATATAAGTTAAGTGTTTACAACTGTGTCTGCCCTGTAGTCACCACCCAAGGTTCCTGTATTACTGCTTTGGCCTGGGCCTTGGTTCCCTATTGACAGTCACAGGTTGATTCACCTTGCAGCCTATAAAGAAAAGGAGTCAAGCTGTTTTGGGGACTGCAAACCAGCATACCACTCCCAAAGGATAGAGAATCCAACCTAAAGAGAACTTGTAGAGCAAAGTCCTAGAGACTTCACTGAATTTTTTTTTTTTTTTTAAGAGACAGAGTCTCACTTTGTTGCCCTGGGTAGAGTGCAGCTCTACAGCTCACAGCAACCTCCAGTTCTTGGGCTTAGGTGATTCTCTTGCCTCAGCCTCTGGAGTAGCTGGGACTACAGGCGCCGGGCCACAATGCCCAGCTTTTTTTTGTTGTTGTTGCAGTTTGGCTGGGGAGGGATCGAACCTGCCACCCTTGGTATATGGGGCCGGTGCCCTACCCACTGAGCCACATGCACTGCCCTTTACTGAATATTAATTATGTATACTGTCAGCAATTAATCTCTTCCTTATTCTCCCTGTTGTGGGAGCCCTTTGGCCCCCACACCCAGTTGTTCTAATGCTGTTTGTCCAGTTCCTCCCAATTCTCATAACCCCCAGCGCAGAGTTCTTTCCCAAACTCTGCCTCTCTCTTCCCTCACCATGCTGGATTCTGTACCCTGAACCCTATTCTTCATCTGCATGTGGTGTCACATCTATTGATCCCCTGACCTGACCCTGTTCCTGACCCTGAACAAACTTAAAAAGACCTGGCCTCCATAAACATTGTTGGAATAAACATTGTTGTAGGGGAGATTGATCACTCACAAAGAATCTAATAAAACTAAATAGAGAACAAAGAGATACCATGTTTACCTATCAAAATAGCAAAGACGAAGAAAAATATCCTAATTCAGGCAAGGATGTAGTTAGATGGGTGTGACAAAATAGAACAACTGGGTGTGGGGGCCAAAGGGCTCTCACAACAGGGAGAATAAGAAGGAGATTAATTGCTGCTAATATATATAATTAATATTCAGTGAAGTCTCTGAGACTTCACCTACACACACACACACACACACA
>CAUYQV010030145.1:0-15950 GCA_963574575.1 Galagoides demidoff | reverse complement strand
TTGAGGATTCTCACTCCCTGCCCCTTTTAGTTTTTTTTTTTTTTTTTTTGAGACGGAGCCCCAAGCTGTCCCCCTGGGTAGAGTGCCATGGCATCACAGCTCACAGCAACCTCCAACTCCTGGGCTCAAGCCAGTCTCCTGCCTCCGCCTCCCAAGTAGCTGGGACCACAGGCGCCTGCCACAACGCCCGGCCATTTTTTGGTTGCGGCCATCATTATTGTTTGGCGGGCCTGGGCTGGAGATTCGAACCCGCCACCGTAGGTGTACGTGGCTGGGGCCCTAGCCAATTGAGCCACAGGTGCCGAGCCCCTTTTAGTTTTGATAATTTGCTAGACTAGCTCATAGAAATTAGGAACACATTTTGCTTACATTAATGAGTTTATTAGAAAGGATACAACTCAGGAACAGCCAAATGAATGGAAGAGATGTTTACGGCAAGGTGCCAGGGGCAAAGCCCTCTCCAGGTGTGGCTCTGCCTGGGACCACCAGCACTGTTCACCAACTCAGGTGCTCTTTAAACCCTGTCACAGCGCCAAGATTGATTACGTCATTGGTGGTTCACCCAATTTCCAACCTCTCTTCCTTCCCTGGGGGTGGGGAGATGGGAGAGCTTAAAGTTCCAACCCCTTAATCACAGGGTTTGTTTCTCTGGCAACTGTTCCCCATCCAGAAACTTTCTAGAGGACCGCAGCCACCTGTCATCTCATTAGCATAAACTCAGGTATAGTTAAAAGCGGCTTATTACAAATAACAAAAGATACTCCTGTCACTTTATCTCTAGAATCTCTAAGGATTTGTGGAGCTCTTTAGGAACCAGGGACAAGGACCAAATATATTTCTTTCTTGTGATGCCACATACACTCTCTAGGTTACTGTGGCTGAGGTGGCCACTCTTGGCTTTACCCAGAAAGGGCCAGCTGGGCTCCCACTGGGCAGTGCTCTGACTCCCTGCCCGACTCTGTTCTCTTTGCTGTCACATGGACTCAGTGGTGCTTGCATCGCTCAGTCTCCTTGGAGGACTCATGAGGGGTTTTTCACCCAGTGATGAGCTCCTGAGAGGTTGGAATATTAGGATTTTTTCCACTATTGAAGGTATACCTGATAGTTAACATGGCCATTGATTACAGTCCCCCTTACACACATTGTTGGCTTAAAAAAGACAAACCTTTAACAAACCATGAAAACATCTCTTGTCTTTGCTTGCAGGAAGCAGAGGCTTTTGCCTTGTACCACAAAGCCCTGGATCTGCAGAAACATGACCGGTTTGAGGAATCCGCCAAAGCCTACCATGAGCTCCTGGAGGCACGCCTATTGCGAGAGGTGCCGTACCAGCAGGCTGGGCAGCGTGCTGTGGGGGTCAGCACATGGGCTCTGGGACTGGGTGCCCTGGGCTGGTATTACCTCTGCTCTCCCTTTCCTTGGCTGGGCAAACTCATTATTTCACTTCTCTGCCTGTTTTCCCCTTGTAGAGTGTCTGCTACGCTGAGTTGTGAGGGTTGAGTAAATTTAAGTGCTCGGAAAGCACTATCATTAATCCTAATGATCCTGTGGGCAGCATATTTTGGTGAATGCCATTTGAGTGATAGACCAGGAGCTTGGGGGGGTCTGTGTAAGCATGTCACCGGCTTTTGAGCATTGTCAGAGAGAAGGGATGATAGAAAGGGGCAGGCAGGGCATTACCTGGTTCCTATGTTGGGACCATGCTAGAACACTGAGTAAATTAAGCATTGACTTGGCTGGGTCATGGAGATGTCACCTGGAAGTCTGGAAATTACTCAGACTGAAACTGATTTAGGAAGACACCTATTTGATTAGGAGGAAAGGCTTTTGTAGTCAAGTACCCAAACAGGTGTGATGTGCATTGAGGAAGCAGACAAGACCCCACAGGTGTTTTCTGGACTGCACAGTCCTTCAGTTGAGTAATCTCTTACATGGCTAGGAAGGCAGACACTCCTGTCTCAAGCCCCACCCCAGATGATTTCTGCCCCTGATCAGACAGACTGCAAACTGAGTTCTAACTGTCAGCAGAATGTGTCTGTTCCTTCTCTCACTCAAGGTATTTCCTCATCTTCCTAATTGTATGACTTGTCAGGATTCTTTGATTATGGGTTATAGTGACTTGGAATTAGGGGCATGGGAATTGTGACCTGCCCGTCCCTCATTAGTAGGAACTGAACCAGGGCACGGAGAGGGAAAAATAATTTATTCTGTACATATGTATTTAGTGCACTTTGGCCATGGGCCAGGTGCAGGCATATTTCAGGAGTTGGCCTTCTCTCTTAGCCCACAGTAGATGGGGCCTCAGAGACATGAGCAGGTGGGCGCAGCCCTGACAGGCAGTGTAATTACAGAGCCTGTGCCAGGCAGGAAGCTGTGTCCAAGCCTGCCAGACTTGCAGTTGTAGGCTTGTGCATCTTTCTCTGTGCAACATGTTGCTTTCAGCCTCGAAAGGTTGTTTTAACACTTCCCCTTTATGCATGTAAAAGGAAAATATGCTCATTATAAACAATTGCAAAGTATAGAAAATATGTAGAAAAGTTTCTTTTTACACTCATATGGCATTGGTATACTTATTAAAATCTTTTGATATTTAGGGTAGGAATTACTGTCCTTAATATTACAGAGGTCAGACATATAACATTTTAGTTAAAGTAACTTGTCTGTGATCGTGTGATAAGTTACTGAATTAGGAGCTGAGGAGGCCCTGCCTGCTGCCCCAGGCAGCCTGGTCACACCTTGTGTTCTGTCTTCAGAGTTAGAGCCATAGTGTGGCTAGCCTACCAGTGCTGTAAATGTCACACTGTTCAGGCTGGAACCCTCAGGCATGGCAGCAGTGGAAGAGAGGGTTCCTCTGTCTCCCTTGATGGCCGGATTGCCTCCAAACTACCTCGTGGTGGTCTGGATTCTCTGACTGGAGCTGGGGGTTCTAAGATGTTCTAAGAACATCTGGTATGATGTCTTCATTGTCCAGTGGAGGGCACCACTGGGCTGGCTCAAGGGCCCTAGACAGAGGCCAGCCCGGAAGCCAGATACCCGGCTCACTGCAGAGGCTTTTTGGCCTCCACGTCACTTCCGTGCCTCTGTTTATTTTATTCATAGGCTGTCTCATCTGGTGACGAGAAAGAAGGGTTGAAACACCCTGGGCTAATACTGAAATATTCTACATACAAGAATCTGGCCCAGCTGGCGGCCCAGCGGGAGGATTTGGAGACAGCCATGGAGTTGTACTTGGAGGTGCGGTTTGGGCAATGCTCAGCTCCCTTGGTGTTTTGAAAGGTCCTGGGGGATGAGGTTGGGGTCTTTTTGGCCCAAAGAAAAGTTTGTAGTGATACATTACCAACCTATAGTACCCAAGGGCCTAGTCTGTGGGTCACGACAGTGAATACAGACAAGCCTTGAGAGCAGGGGCAAGGTGCAAGCTTGGATGCAGAGACCTGTGTATGAATTCTTTATCTGCTGTAAGTGATTTAACCTCTTAATTCTACCGGGCTATACCATTAGAGTGGAAATAATAAAAAAGAGGATAGTTACGAGAACTCAATGAGCCGATATGCATGAAAGTAAGAACAGAGCCTGAAACCTAACACATATTAGTGACACTGAGTCCTGATAGTGCTGCTACTGTTTCTGCTCTGTCCATCTAAGGTGCCAGACCAGTGTTAGTTGCTTCCTGTGCACACTCGAGTCCTCCTGCCCTCTTACCGAGCAGCTGTCTTTATCCCCTACCCCAATGAGGAAGTTGAGGCTGAGATCGCTCTGCTCATCAGCGTTAGATTAGGAGTATGAACTGAGGTCGGAGCACAGTCTTTCTTGAATCCTACAAGACTCCTATATTTTCTTATTCCTTTTTTTTTTGGTAGAGACAGAGTCTCACTTTATCACCCTTGGTAGAGCTTGGTGTCACAGCTCACAGCAACCTCCAACTCTGGGCTTAGGCGATTCTCTTGCCTCAGCCTCTTAAGCAGCTGGGACTACAGGCGCCCGCCACAATGCCCAGCTATTTTTTTGTTGTAGCTTGGCTGGGGCTTTGTCTGAACCTGCCACCTTCAGCAGATGGGGCCGGCGCCCTACCCACTGAGCCACAGTCACCACCCTTAAGACAGTCTTATTCTGTTACCTGGGCTAGAGTGCCATGGCCTCAGCCTAGGGCACAGCACCCTCAAACTCCTGGACTCAAGTGATTCTCCTGCCTCAGCCTCCTGAGTAGCTAACATTACAGATGCCAGCCACAAAGCCTGCTAATTTATGAAACTAATTTATACCTTTCATATGAAAGTTATAACCTAATAACAGCCTAAGAATATGGGGAGAGGGGAGAGAGAGGGGAGTGGGGAATGGGTGGAGGGAGTAGGATTGGAGGGATCATTTCTAAGGTTTATCTTACAAGGGTACAAGTGAATCTAAGAGCAGAATGTGAACGTTTTAAAATAATAACTAAGAAAATGACATGAAGGCTATGTTAACCAGTTTGATGGAAGTGTTTCGGACTGTGTGTGAAAACCCCACACTGTACCCCAGGAGTGCATTAATGTACATAGTTACCATTCAATAAAAAAAAAAAAAAGCCTGCTAATTTTTCTATTTTTGGTGGAGATGGGGCCTTGCCTTTTCAGGCTGATCTCAAACTCCTTAGCTCAAGCAATCCTTCCAGTTTGTCCTCCCAGAGTTCTGGGATTACAAGGTGAGCTGTGTGTATTTTCTTTTTGTTCTAGTCCTTTTACTTATTTAATATGTAAGGAAAATCATTTTTTATTCTTAAGACATTGGGTCTTACCTTGTTGCTCAGGTTGATATACAGTGACCTGATGATAGCTCACTGTTACCTCGAACTCTTGGGCTCAAGGGATCATGCTGCTTTGAGGGCTATAGACCTGTGTCACCATGCCCAGCTGATTTTTAAATTTTCACTTTTTTGTGGAGACCAAGTCTTGCTATATTGCCCAGGCTAGGCTCCAAGTCCTGTTCTCAAGCAATCCTCTTACCTTTACCTCCCAAATTGTTGGGATTACAGGAGTGAACCACCATGCCTGGCTTTAAGTTGACAAAATATATCAAAAAAAGGTTCTGAGTTAAAAATTGGGCTCAGCGCCTGTAGCTCAAGCGGCTAAGGTGCCAACCACATACACCAGAGGTGGCAGGTTTGAACCCAGGTCCTGCCAAATAACAAAGACAAATACAACCAAAAAATAGCTAGGCATTGTGACAGGTGCCTATAGTCCCAGCTACTTGGGAGGTTGAGGCAAGAAGGCTCAACACAGGAGTTGGAGGGCTTAAGGCTTAAGTCTAGGAGTTGGAGGTTGCTGTGAGCTGCGATGCCATGACACTCTACCCAGGGTGACAGCTTGAGGCTCTGTCTCTAAAAAAAAAATAAAAACTGGTCCATGTAACTTTTTGTATGCCATACCTCTTGGTTTGAGAAATGTCTGACTCCAGGAAAGATGAACTGACCTTGTGAGTCAGTTATAAGATAGTCATGTTAGAATGGCTGGGACAGTGCTGTGACCCCTGTCCCCAGGGTGCCTGCCTATTGAGAGATCTGACTGAGTGTGTGTGCGCCCTCTGCTTGTGCTGCTTCCAGGCAGTGATGCTGGACTCCACAGATGTCAACCTCTGGTATAAAATTGGACATGTGGCCCTGAGGCTCGTCCGGGTGCCCCTGGCTCGACATGCTTTTGAGGAAGGGCTGAGGTGCAATCCTGACCACTGGCCCTGCTTGGACAACCTTATCACTGTCCTGTACACCCTCAGCGATTACACAAGTGAGTCGGGCTTTGATGCTTTTTCTCACGTGTCTGTGATTTTGGGGACAGGAGGGAAGGGAGCTTGGATAAGCTGGAAGCAAAGGTTAACACTGAAGGACTTTGCGACACTGAGGAACAATGGACAGTGTTTACATCTTTGCTTTACTCTGCTTATCTTTTGATTTATCAGATGCTTTGTAGTAATAAGTGACATGTTTTCTGAAAGTTTACCCTTTGGCTATCTCATTTCATTGCTGTGCTGTTTCATTTAGTATGTTTTAGTCTGTTTGAGCTATCACAAAAATACTATAGACTAGTTACATTAAACAACAAGAATTTATTTCTGCCAGTTGTGAAAGCCAGAGAGTCTCAGATCAAGCAATATAATAATGGGGGAAACATGGGATAGACATTTTTCACTCTAAAATGGAGAAATAGCAAAGAAGGAAGGGTTAATGAGGTCTTAAGGCTCCCTTTGGTCTGATGCTCTGCCCTTAGGGCCTCCTAGGGTAGCAGCTTCACTCTCCAGTTGGGGGAGGCAGCCTCACTCACCCTTTTGGTTTGACAGGGATGGAGACATCCTGGCCTACACATAGAAGAGAGGTGGCCCCACTCTGAAGGAAGTAGCCCTGGCCCTCGCCACCCTGATGATCCTTGAATCACCTTCAGCATCCTCCCCATTTCTTGAATGATAGAGCATATTCCCAGCCTTCCTTCATCCCTCCGGTTTTTCTTTTCCCTTTAGTCCCAGATGGTGTGTTTTTGCTGGTATAATCCTGTCTCTGCTTCTGGCTTCTGCTGAGGTGGCTGATTAAACTTGTGGTTTGTACCCACAGTAATCTTATTGCCAAATGGTCGGGCAGCCATAACCTTAGCATTCTCTCAGAAGAAGCATTCTCAATTTGTGAAATACGGATGGATAGAGAATCTTCTAAATTAAGTTTGAGTTTCTTTTTGTTTGAAAATTTCTTCTTCAATTCATTTCTCTCTTCTAGCATTTTACTATGAGCAGTCAGAGGAAGAAGACAATGCCTTTAGCACCTTTCTTGGAAATCATCTCAGCAAAATATCTAATTTCATTGCATATAAGTTTTACCTTCCGTAGAACACTAACACAGTTCAGCCGAGTGCTTTGCCAGTTGATAGTGTGGGTTACTTTTTCTTTCCTTTTTTTTTTTTTTTTTTCTTGGTTGAGATAGAATTCCACCCTGTGCCCCTGAGCAGAGTGCAGTGGCTTGGTAGCTCACTGCAACCTCAGACTCCTGGCTTATGGGCATCCTGCTGCCTCAGCCTCTGGAAGCTGCTGGGACTACAGGTGTTCGCCACAGCGCCTGGCTGCATTTTTCCATTTTTTTCATGAGTCAGGGTTTCACTTTCGCTCAGGCGAGTCTCAGACTCCAGCGATTCTCCCTCCTCAGCCTCCCACAGTGCTGGGATTACAGGCGTGAGCTACCACACCCGGCGGTTACTTTTTCTCTGTTGTCCAGTGACATGTTCCCTATTTTCATTTGAGAACTCAGCTGCCATTGTTCTGTGCATGATTATTTATTCTCTAGCAAG
This sequence comes from Galagoides demidoff, assembly GCA_963574575.1. Taxonomy (NCBI): domain Eukaryota; kingdom Metazoa; phylum Chordata; class Mammalia; order Primates; family Galagidae; genus Galagoides; species Galagoides demidoff. The sequence goes on along the minus strand of CAUYQV010030145.1, from coordinate 8,649 downwards.
ATAGAAGCTTTCTGTACAGCTCTTTTCTTTCTAGGCCCTCATCACAATCACCCTTAACAGTCCCTTCATACCAATACTGCCTTTTTCTAGCATCCCCAGACTCTCCAAGCCTGTATCCATTACCCAGTTCTAAAGCTATTTCCACATTCTTAGGTATTTGATACACTAGCAACACACCTCTTGGTACCAGTTTCTGTCTCCTTCGTTCAAGCTGCTATAACAAAGTACAGTGCATTGGGTGGCTTGAACAGTTTATTTCTCCCTCTGGGGACTGGAAAGGCTTTATTCTTTCCTTTTTAAAAGACAAATAGGAAAAGGACAGAGTTTTGTGGAGTGTGTTCTCACCCTTCCCACCCCAAGTGCTTGTTTTCCACAACCACTTTTTAAGCCTTTTTGATTGAGACAAAACATACACAGTAAAGTGCATGAATCTGCGGCCAGTCAGTTTGTGTCTGTGACAGCAGGTGAAGACAGAGTGTGTGTGCCATGCCCCAGGGGGCAGGCTGTGGGGCCCTCCCACTCATTACCACCCCCGATTTCAGAGGGGAACATTTTTCTGGTGTTAATTGGCAAGGCCAGAAGTTTCTGAGTGTAGTCTCTGAAATCATGAACTATTTCTTTCCCTGCCAGCGTGTCTGTACTTCATCTGCAAAGCCTTGGAGAAGGATTGTCGATACAGCAAAGGCCTGGTCCTCAAGGAGAAGATCTTTGAGGAGCAGCCTTGTCTCCGGAAGGACTCTCTCCGGATGTTCCTCCGATGGTAAGTCCTGCTTCTACCCGTGCTGTGTCTGCATTCCCTCCCTGTGTGGCGGGCGGAGGTCAGGAGAGAACCTCTTTCCCTTCTCAGGTCCTGACCTCTGGTGGATGGAGCTCTGGGGCTTCATGATCTGCTGCCGCCCCTCAGCTAGTGGACTGTCCATGGTCTGCCTCATGTCTAATCTTGGCAAGGCCTCCTCAAGCTGCCTGCTGCCCTCCTGCGCCTCTGCCCTGCCAGCTCTCCTCTGAATGCTTGGGGCAGCTTATTGCCCAGCTTCCTCTTTCCTTGTTGTCCAAGTTCAGTGTGTTAAACACGCCTCTGATTGTTTTCTACCCTGCCTTGCCTCTAGGACCAAAGCCTGGTCAGTTGCATCGCCCAAGAAGTCTTTGGCAGCCTGAGCTCCTAGGTCCCCCTCCTTGGCCCTGTTGTGCACTGTCTTATCTTCTCGTTATCCTGCTGCACCCTAACCTGCTATCTCCTCACCTCTCCACCTGTTCTGCCATTGCTCCTCCTCCACATTCCAACTCCCAGACTAGCTGGTTCTCTCATCACCCCCAGCCCAGCCAACACCTCCTGTTCGGTGATATTCCTTGGCCCCTGGCACTCTCCTTCTAGGAGTTAGTGGTCACTTATTTCAGTGTCTGTCTCCCATGAGCTTGTGCCCCTCCTGAGAAAACTGCCTTTTGGGGGAGATAGTTGCTGAGGGAACATCTCTCCTGATATCAGGACAGAAAGTTGGAGAGTCAGGTTTCCTCAGGCAGAGCTGTGTCTGTGGGAGGGCCCCTGAGTCCTCAGCCTCCACCCTTAATGTGCTGTGGGGTCACCATGGACTCCTATAAGCTTTGCTTATCTGATGACTTCTTGTTAGTTTGGGCAGTAAGGGAGAGTTAAATTCTTCTAAAATTTTCTGATAATGGGGCCAGGTATAAACCGCCGTGGTGGCTCATGCCTGTAATCCTAGCACTCTGGGAGGCCGAAGTCCATGGATTGCCTGAGCTCACAGGTTTGAGACCAGTTGGAGCCAGAGCAAGACCCTATCTATAAAAATAGCCAGGTATTGTGGCAGGCACCTGTAGTCCCAACTACTTGGGAGGCTGAGGCAAGAGAATTGCTTGAGTCCAAGAGTTTGAGGTTGCTGTGAGCTATGATGCCCCGGCACTCTACCGAAGGTGACAAAGTGAGACACTGTCTCCAAAATAAAATAAAATTTTCTAATAACAATTGAAGGAACGATTTTCTTTTTCTGTGGCTTTTCAGATATTACTGTGATACTGTTAATACACACGAAAACCCTTTTTATGCCCAGTTTGAATCGTCAGAGGAACAAAGAGTATTAGTCATTTCTAGTGTGTGTGTGTATTAAGAATGCTAATTACGGCCCTTTCCAGGCCAGGCTCAGTGGTTATTTTATTTGTGGGAGGAATCAATACACATTACAGGGTATTAACTTAAATGCATCCTTGTCTTGGCTCAGTTCGTAACCCTGTAATCTCTCCTTTCTCACGGGCTGTCAGTGACATGTCCATCCATGATGTGTCTGTGAGTGCAGCTGAGGCGCAGGCTATCATCGACGAGGCTCTGGAGCTGCGGAGAAAGAGGCAGGCGCTGATTGTTCGGGAGAAGGAGCCGGACCTGAAGCTGGTGCAGCCCATTCCCTTCTTCACGTAGGTCATCTGGTGTCTCTGGGAATGCTGGGGCAGCTAGTGGCCTGGATGTGGGACACTGTCCTGTGCAGGAGGGAGAGACCCCAAGGCCTGCCCTGGGCTGGTAGTGTGAGGTGCCTGGTGGCCAGCCAGCTGGAGGCATGCACGCACATTCAGACTACCTAAAAAGCAGATCCTCTCACTTTCAAGTAAGTCCCTTTCTGCTATTGCTATTCTCGACCCCAGCTACCTGCTACATTCCTGTAAGGCCCCTCACAGCCTGTCATCTCTATAGGGGAGAAGAAAATTAACATTTGCCAAGTGCTTGCCAGGAGAAAACTGGGGCTCAGAGCAACAAAATGGGGAAGCCAGGGTCAGTCCCAGTCTGGCCTTTCCTGGCTGTGGAGTCTATGATTTCCCTGGGACCATGTGGGGAGCCCTGTAGGATGACCCTCAGTGTAGCCCTTTCAAGCCTGGTGATGTGTGAGAGGCCCTCCCCCTTAAGGAAGGATAAACTGGTGTTGGTGGTCCTGGGGAGGTGGGGAAGCCACTCAGGAGCGGCTGCTCCCGTTGCTCTGACACATTGTGAGCTGTGGCACGTGGAGTTTCCCAGGAATATCTTCACACTTGAGTACCAAGACGGCCATGAAGATAGTGCTGTGCTAGGGCTTCTGTCAGGTGCCCTGCCCCTTACTTTGTCAGCTGAGTTAAGGGTCCCTGTCCTTTATCCCATACACTCCTCTGCTCCAGAGGATTGGGGGTTTTAGAAGGGCCCTGGGGCTCGGTGCCCATAGCTCAGTGGCTAGGGTGCCAGCTACATACACCGGGGCTGGCAGGTTCGAACCCAGCCAGGGCCTGCCAAACAACGATGACAACTGCAACAAAAAAATAGCTGGACATTGTGGTGGGCGCCTGTAGTCCCAGCTACTTGGGAGGCTGAGGCAAAAGAATTGCTTAAGCCCAAGAGTTGGAAGTTGCTGTGAGCTGTGACACCACGGCATTCTACCCAGAGTAACAGCTTGAGATTCTGTCCCAAAAAAAAGAAGGGCCCTGGGGTTCCTCCCTGTTACAGCAAAGGAGGAAAGAGCCTGAGGACACTGGAAGGGGTGTGGTAATGTGACTGGGGCAGGGCTGTATGCTGCCAGCCGCCTGGCTGCCTGTGGTACAGGGGAGGGCCCAGTGGATGCAGAACAGGTTACGCTCAGTGGTTAAATCTAGGATTGGGTTATTAGAGGAAGAATATAGAGTCCCTCTCTGGGAGCAGAGGACCTGGGGGTTTTAAAGAAACCACTGTTTATTCTAGGGGTCAGTCAAACTTCTTTTCTTTCTTTCTTTTTTTTTTTTTTTTTTTTGAGACAGAGTCTCACTCTGTCACCTGAGGTTGAGTGCTATGACATCACAGCTCACAGCAACCTCAAACTCTTGAGCTCAAGCAATCATCTTGCCTCAGCCTCCCAAGTAGCTGTGACTACAGGTTCCTGCCACAACACCTGGGTAGGTTTTCTGTTTTTAGTAGAGATGGGATCTTGCTCTTGCTCAGGCTGGTTTTAAACTCTTGAGCTCAACAGACTTTCACCTTGGCCTCCCAGAATGCTGGTACAAGCATGAGCTACCACGCCTGCCCAGCAAAACTTTTCCTCTAAAGGACTAGCTGGTAAATACTTTAGGCCACGTATAATTTCTGTTGTATATTTTTTGTTTTGGGGTTTTTTTTAAAAAACAACTCTTTAAAAATGTGAAAACTGTTCTTAGCTTGTGGGCTGCACAAAACGGGTGATGGAGGAGTCTTCTGCCTCCTGGTCTCCTCAGTGACCAGTGGACATGAGCAAGGCAGGCGTTAAGAGAATGGTGTATATAAGGCATTTGACACACCCCGTCTGGTGAGCAGACTCTTCCCTGTCTAAACGTAGCGCTTAACTGAGGCAGGAGAAAGATAGAAGCCTCCTCCTAGGTGGCGCCTGTGGCTCAGTGGGTAGGGTGCTGGCCCCAAATACCAAGGGTGGCAGGTTCATACCCGGCCCCGGCCAAACTGCAACCAAAAAAAAAATAGCTGGGTGTTGTGGCGGGCATCTGTAGTCTCAGCTACTAGGGAGGCTGAGGCAAGAGAATCGCCTAAGCCCAGGAGTTAGAGGTTGTTGTGAGATGTAATGCTATGGCACTTACCGAGGAGGAGGGTGATAAAGTGAGACTCTGTCTCTAAAAAAAAAAAAAAGTCTCCTCTTGGGACCCTGGGAGCCGGCATTAAGAGTCTGGACTTTGCAGCACTGTCCTTTTATTCCTTTCCCAAGGCTTACTGGACCCCAGCTCCATCCCTGCACTTCGAGGGGACAAGTACAGTGCTGGGGGCTCTGAATAGGGGGGTGGGGAAGGTGGGGTGCTGGAGCTGGGGTCTATGGAGATAGGGGGCTGGGCTGGGGTGAGGTCATTGTTTCTGGGCAGAGGGACCCTGTGCTAAAGCCCCATGGGATGCAGGAGTATGATTTTATTCGAGGAACTGAAAGAAAGCTGACGTGTGTAAGGGGAGGTGTGAGGTGAGGCAGGGTGTGCAGGCTCCTTGGGGCCATGCTGAGTGTTTGATCTTTAGCTCCAGGCATGGGGAGCCATTAGGGGATGGATAGATAGATACATCATGCCGTACCACACAACATAGGAGACAGCTCACGGTACACAGCATAACAGAACCACAGACAGCACACAGTGTGATACCCCACACTGTACGTGCAGCAAACCCAGTGTCTCATTTTGCCATCCAGCGGAGTCCTGCCCATTTTGATGATGCTGTTCCTGGCAGGCCCTGCCTTAGGACCTTGTCCTTCTAGACCATGTCCCTGCTGGAATCTATCCCCTTCCAAAAAACCCACCTCAGATTAAGGGCAGCAGAGAAATGCCATAGGGGTTTTAAAGATTTGCCTTTATAAGGAGGATTTTTTTTTTTTGTCTGTTTGTTTGTTTTTATTGTGAGACAGAGTCTCACTGTGTTGCCCTCGGTAAAGTGGTGTGGCATCACAGCTCACAGCAACCTTAAACTCTTGGGCTCAAGCAATTCTCTTGCCTCACCCTCCCAAGTAGGCTCCTGCCACAACACCCAACTATTTGTTGTTGTTGTTGTTGTTGTTGCAGTTGTAATTGCTGTTTTTAGCAGGCCCAGGCAGGGTTCGAACCCACCAGCCTCAGTGTATGTGGCTAGCGCCCCTACCTGCTAAGTTATGGCACCACCCAAGGGGAGGAATTTTTGAAGTGAGTCAGTGGTTTTCATACCTGCCTAGGTGAGTCGGAAAGTACCTTGGGTTGAGATGTTTCCCATGTTTCAGGGGCTTCTGTCCTTCTCCAGCTCTAGCTGTTCTGCCTTAACTCCAGTTGTGTTAGATTCAAGATTTACCAGTTACCACCACCACAAAACCTTGACTGACCTCCCCATACCCCCATGGAGATAACAGTTCCAGGAGCAGCTCTCTGTCTCTCCAAAAGCCAGTTACCCCTTTGCTCAGTCAGAGATGAGCAAAGATCAAGATGGGGTCCTGATCAGGCATGATGGGCCTCTCCCCACAGTTGGAAGTGCCTCGGAGAGAGCTTGCTGGCCATGTACAACCACCTCACCACCTGTGAGCCCCCGAGGCCCAGCCTTGGCAAGAGGATCGACCTGTCTGACTACCAGGACCCCAGCCAGCCTCTTGTGCCCTCCATGGTGGTGACGCCTGTCACTGTGATCCAGCCAAGCACTGTCAGCACCAACCCAGCTGTAGCCGTGACTGAGCCAGTGCTCTCCTATACCTCTGTGGCCACAGCCAGCTTTCCACTTCACAGCCCTGGGCTGTTGGAGACAGGTGCGCTTGTGGGTGAGCAGGCCCCGGGAGTGGGTTCTGGTTAGACCGTTTGCTGAGCCCATCAGGAATGAGCATATTGGGACAGTTGGTCACTCCAGAGAGAAGGGTCATGTTGGTCTTCATGGCCCAAGTGAAAGTGGGAGCCAGTCCCTTAGGGGAGCCTCTCAGCCTGCTCACAGGCCATGGCTTCAGGATTGAAGCCCCTGCAGGGAGGGGAGGGGCTCTGGGATTCAACTCCCTGCTCTCTGAGAATCCCCTGGGGTTCTTTCCCGCCTGGCTTCCAAGTCCTTATGTGAAGGTTGCTCTTACCACTTGTGATATGGAAGCTGGCAGGCTCTGTGCATCCTAAATTCTTTGACCTTAGAAAACAAGATCCATAAAGTTATTACTGTATGTGCTAGTTTATTTTTATAATGTTTTATTGATTTTTCTTAACACTGGAGTCATAAAAATGTTTTGACAAAAACTCTCAAGTCCTTTCTTGATTTCTGTGTCACTAAAAAAATAGAGTATCTAGTAGCTAAAGAGGTTTCTGAATGAACATGTACATTGTTGTTTCTAACTTTTTAAATCGACACAAAGTTTTCTTGCTCTTGTCAGACCATTGGGTGCTGAGAGGGTCCTGAGTAGAGTTAGTGCCACTCACTCTGTCCCTCCAGCTTCACCAGCGGCAGCTCAGAAGCTCAGCTGACAAGTGTGGGCTGGGAGGGTTGGAACACTTTGAGACCCTGCATCTTTGTAGCCTTGGAAAGGAGTCTTGAACCTTGGTTTGTGGGTCCTGTGAATTCAAGAAAGATGTTATAGGATTTTAAAATTAATTTTATTCAGGACTTTTTGAAGAGTGTTGAAAGTTTTCTTGAATGTCAAAGAGTTTAATGCTGGGGGGCTGATGTGTCAGTGTGGTGAACTTTTTCACCCTGTCACCATACAAGATTTTAATTTGCACTCTTTGTGAAGGTGATGTTTCTGGGGGAGATAAATCCAAGAAAGGGGTAAAGCGGAAGAAGATTTCAGAAGAGAGTGGAGAGACAGCAAAGCGACGGTCTGCCCGCGTCCGAAATACCAAGTGCAAAAAAGAAGAGAAAGTCGACTTCCAGGAGCTTCTGGTGAAGTTCTTGCCGTCCAGGTGCTGTGCATGCTCCTTCTGATTGGCAGAAACACACCCACAAACCACCACCTGCCCCATTCCATCACCTGCCCTCTCCCTGGCAGTGGGCGGGGCATCTCCGCATGTTCATAATGTCTGTGCAAACATCTGAAGCACAGACCTCACTAGGTTGGGATCTGGGATTTTTCTTACCTCTCCCTGCCTCAGAACTTCCTGAAGGTGGGACCTATGGCTTGTTCATCTTTGGGGCGACCAGGTGTTTCAGAACCCTTAGAAGGTGAACGGATCAGTGAGCTGGAGGTGACCTGCTCACTCCACACCCTGGACTTGCTGGTTAGGGGGTTGGGGTGGGCTGCTGCCCCTGGGGCAGGAGGGAGCTTTTCTTCTGCTTTCTGGGAGTGTTTGCTGCCTCACTTGCATCAGGCTCAACCGGGGCTTCCTGGCATTCTGAGGAGGTGGGGAGGGGCTGGTGGAGCTCTGTGAGGTGATGGGGAGGGGCTGGTGGCGCTTTCTTTGGCATCACCGGTTCTTAGTATTTCTCAGAGGAACCGAGGGGAGGAGAAGGTACCAGGTTTGCACAGCTAGGAGAGAGTGGGCCCAGCTGCTTACATAGGTTCTCAGTGGGGTTTTTGTCTTTGCTCTCTCACCTCCTTCAGTGGCTTCAGGACCCTGGATCCCTGAGCCTTTCTGGGGGTTCGGGTGCTAGTGAGTGGGCTTCTCGGTGCTCCCTTCCTCTGTCCTGGCTGAGTCATTTTCTCTGGTCCATCATCTTTGTGCTCTCTAATGTTTGCTGGGCACATTGTTTGTCTGGGGCTTCCTCTCCTGTCTCCTGTGTCCTTCTTGTGAGTTTAGGCCTTTTTTCTTCCCTCATGGCTCCTGGAGGCGGTTTGGGAGGTGGCCTCGCTGTGTTCAGTATGCCGTCCTTAATCAGGAGTCTTCAGCTGCTGTTTTGTCCTGTGACAGTTTCCTTCAGTGGTGATGGCACCAAAGTGGAGAAGGAGAAACCAGAGCTTTAGACGGATTACAAGTCATTTTACATAAGATTCCTAATTTTCGGCGTGGCGCCTGTGGCTCAATCGGCTAAGGCGCCAGCCACGTACACCTAAGGTGGCGGGTTCGAATCCCCAGCCCAGGCCCACCCAAACAACAACGATGGCTGCAGCCAAAAAATGGCCAGGCGTTGTGGCGGGCACCTGTGGTCCCAGCTACTTGGGAGGCGGAGGCAGGAGACTCACTTGAGCCCAGGAGTTAGAGGTTGCTATGAGCTGTGATGCCATGGCACTCTACCCAGGGGGGATAGCTTGAGGCTCTGTCTCA
>CAUYQV010030143.1:0-21167 GCA_963574575.1 Galagoides demidoff | reverse complement strand
ATCACAGCTCACAGCAACCTCCAACTCCTGGGCTCAAGCGAGTCTCCTGCCTCAGCCTCCCAAGTAGCTGGGACCACAGGCACCCGCCACAACGCCCGGCCATTTTTTGGTTGCAGCCATCATTGTTGTTTGGCGGGCCCGGGCTGGGAATTCGAACCCGCCACCTTAGGTGTATGTGGCTGGTGCCTTAGCCGATTGAGCCACAGGTGCCGAGCCAATTCATGAGTGGCTTAACAAAATGTGGTACATGTATACTATCTAATACTATCCAGCCACGAAGAAGGATGGATTAAGGCCTTTTGCAGCAATCTGGAGACCATCATCCTAAGTGAAGTATCTGAAGAAGGAAAAACAAACATCACATGTACTTGCTGCTACATTGGAACTAACCAATGAGCACACATGTGCAAGAGGGAAGCAAAACCGAAGCAGGCAGGAGACGGAGGAGGGGCTGGGGGAAACTTATCTCACATGCACAGTGAACACTGTCTGAGTGAGTAACACCTGTAAAGAACCCTGACTCATGCATAACAAAAGCGATCCATGGAACCAAAACATGTGCACCCTGTAATATTTTGAAATAATAAAAAGAAAAAAACCCATGAACTATTAAAAAGCAGAATCTGTTTAAACTACAATCCTTTAAAATGTTTTAAATTTGAAAAAGTAAGAAATGCACATGGTTAAAATAAACAACATAACACAGTATGCATTGAAAAAATCCCACCTCGGCTCAGTGCCCACAGTTCAGTGGTTAGGGAACTGGCCATATGCACCAGGGCTGGTAGGTTCAAACACAGCCTGGGCCTGCTAAACAATAGGGACAATTGCAACAAAAAAAAGCAGGCATTGTGGTGGGTGACTGTAGTCCCAGCTACTTGGGAGGCTGAGGCAAGAGAATTGCTTAAGCCTAAGAGTTTGAGGTTGCTGTGAACTGTGACAGCACAGCACTCTACTAAGGGTGACATAGTGAAATGCTGTCTCAAAAAAAAAAAAAAAAGAAAAGAAAAGAAAAATGCCATCTCCTTTTTCAGAGGTAACCACTCTTACCAGTTCCTTCAGAATTCTCTTTATGTCAGTCAGTGCTCTTGGTTGCCAACAGCAGAAACTGAGAGCAGAGAAGGGGATTACAGAGTAGCTTACAGACTCTCCCGAAGGCTGGGGAAACAGGATCCTGTCAGGAACCCAGGGCTAAGTGAGGTGAAGCCTAGACAGAGTGAGCTTGGGACACTCTGCTTGGGGTGCTGCTGGGCCCATCTCCAGTCTGTCCCTAGGCCACAGTGACAGTCTTTTAATGCTGCCATGACTCTGGGTCCTTGTTGCAGGAGGCAAAGGTCTACACTAGAGCATCAGGTTATTAGCCACATTCTAGTGACCAGAGGCAGGGAGAGGGAACATCCCTTCCCTTTTAATTTCCACGGATTTGGATTCTAAGAAGCCAAAATGACAAGTGTTCATTTCATCTCTTCAAAAATACATATATATACACACACACACAAAACTACTTCCTCTTTTTTTTTTTATACAAATAAGAGTGTTCTTTAAATGGTAGTTTCCCACTTGATTTTTTTTTTTTTTGAGACAGAGTCTCACTATGTCACCATCTGTAGAGTACTGTAGCATCACAGCTCACAGCAACCTCAGATTCCCAAGTAGCTGGGACTACAGGTGCCCACCACAATGCCTGGCTATTTTTTTGTTGTAGTTGTCATTGTTGTTAAGCAGGCCCGGGCTGGATTCTAACCTGTGTATATGGTTGGCCCACTAGCCGCTGAGCTACAGGCACCGAGCCGTCCCACTTGATTTTTTAACTTAACAATATACCTTAAACATCTTTCACTGTCCACATAATGTAAATCTATTTTGTTCTTTTCCCCAGCTCCATTGTATTCCATTGTATTGAAGGCTGGAATTTACTTCACTACTTTTAAGAGGCTTCTCAGCCTATCCTGGGGAAGCAGTGTTCCTGGCTGGAGAAATGCTGATTCTGCCTCTCTGATCACAGCCTCTGCCCTGCATTGCAGAAGGGTGATTGTAGCAGATAATACTGATGCTCTGCTCACTGGCCTTGACATGTCCCTGACTGGTTCATTGCATCAAGGCCTGAGTTCCCAGTGTCCTTATTGAACCTGTTAGTTTGAGAGCTTTCTGTGATGACAATAGTCTGCTTTGGGTGGTGCTGATGGCTCAGTGAGTAGGGTGCTGGCCCCATATACTGAGGGTGGTGGGTTCGAACCCAGCCCTGGCCAAACTCAACAACAACAAAAAAAAGTAAATAAATAAAAGTCTTAAAAAAATAACCAAAATCCCCCTCGTCCCCCCAAAAGAGTCTGCTTTGTCTTTCAGCCCTGCAGGCCTGAAGTACTGGAGAAAAAAAACCTTCCCTCACCTCACTCCCTCCACTGGTAATGAAAAAGAGTTGGGGAATAAGTACCCCAGCTCTCTCAGCCCTGAGGAGGAATGACTCTGAAGTCTGGGTTCTACTCTGGATCCCCGATTTTCCCAGGGATATCACACTCCAGTTACCCACAGTGGTGCCTTCCTCTCCCCGTCTTTCTGCCCCTTTCCTCTATTAATGTTCCCCAGGTGGTCACCTCCCAGGGTAACCACTTACACTAGAATTCCTGTCTTAGGGTCTTTTTCTAAGGAAACTCAAATTAAGGCAGAAGAAAAGGAGACATGTTAAGAAACTCATTTATTCATTAATTCATGCATTCATCTATTCTCTGATATCTGTCGGCAAAGGAAAGTAGAGGAGAATGTGAACAAATATAGATGAGGGGAACAAATTTTTCTTTTTCAAGGCATAAAAGCAATTGCTAAAAAAAGAAGTGGGTAGCAAGAATACCTTCTCAACACATTGCTGCCCAATCCACAGCTGATCTTGAGCTGTTCTTTTGGGGAGAAGTAGAACAGCAAGCAGTAGACTCCAGCTTCTTAAGAATGTGACTTGGCTGAATCTGTGATCTGTTCGAAGGCTAAAGTATGTGACAGGCTCTTAAGAGACTGAGAAATTAACAGTAAAATGTTAGCTAACATTTACTGAGCGCTTAGCATGTGTACTTTGTTTAAGCACTTTCTACATATTAATGCGTTTAATCTTGTTAATGATCCAATGAGCTTATGAAAACAGCTGATACTAAGAGTATGTTATTCTGATTATTTATATCTTACAGATGAGAAAACTAAGCTCTAAGGAAATGAAGGAATTTTCCCAAGATCACTTGTCTGATTGTTACTGATTATCTGAAATCTGGATCAAGGTCAACTTGACTCCAGAACCTTTATTTTTTGAGACAGGGTCTCATTCTGTTTTCCAGGCTAGAGTGAAATGGCTTTATTGTAGCTCACTACAGCCTCAAACTCAGGCTCAAGGGATTCTCCTGCCTCAGCCTTCCAAGCATGCGGGGCTATAGTTGTGCACCACACTTGCCTAATTCATTTTAAAATTTTTTTATAGAGACAGGGTCAGGGTGGCCTTGAACTCCTGGCCTCAAGTGATCCACCCCCATCCCCGCCTTGGCCTTCTAATGTGTTAAAATACCTATTATTATAGGTATGAGCCACCATGCCTAGCCCAGAACTTATGTTCTTAACCTCTTTTTATTCACTCCTGTTAGACCTGTCACCTGATGGCCTACTAATCTGGACATTCCTTACTTTGATCTTCACTTCAATATGTAAATAGAGTGGTTTGAGCTCCCATACTTTGTAATAACTAGGCCCCTCCTCCTCTCTAGAATCCTTTTTCTCTAATTTATTGAGGGTCAAGGGAATGAGCAATTGTTTCATGGACACTCCTGAGTCACCCTTAGTTTTACATCTGTCCTCTGTTCACTTTGTGAAAGGTTCTACCCCCGCCTTCTAAGAATACTAACCCAAGCCTATGTGTATCTCTGTCTTGTTATGGAGGTTTGGTGATGACCTGGTTTCCTTACAGTGGAAGGAATGATGCATCCTGATTTTAAAAGTTTTGTTTTAGAATCATTGAAATATAATACAAGCATTGATTCAACTCAAGAGCTGGAGAAGAGATTAATTTCATGTGCTATCAATGCACCATTTCCTTGACTTGGGGATCATTAAGTCTACCTTAAACTCTCCAAAATCATCAGAACTATTCAAGTACTCTGAGTTTTGGAGAGAAAGACATCTCTCTACTCTGCCAGAAATCACTTCATAGAAGTTCAACTTTGAATATCACAAAACTAGATATTGTCATTTAATTAAAGCTCGGAAGAGTTCAAACTTTCCAAATACATTGCGGTGTCAATACTCTCCATATGCTCTGGAATTTTTAGCCTATTATCTTGAGGTTTGATTTTTTTTAAAGATTCTTTTTTTGTTGTTGTTGCTGCAGGTTTTTGGCCAGGGCCGGGTTTGACCCCACCACTGCTGGTATATAGGGCCAGACGCCCTACTCCTTGAGCCACAGGCACCGTCCTAAGGATTCTTTTTATTCAAATTTAAGCTAATTGAACCAAAAAATACTGTAGAGGAAGTTACTATGCTCAAAACTCTATTCCAGGAGGTGCTGGAGGAGACTGAGTGAGGTGCATCGATCAGCGACCCTCCTGTTTATAATGATGTGGTGCCATTAGGATTTGAAACTAGCCACAGCTTCCACCCAAATGACACTTTAAATGGAATACCTCCACTGTTTTTCTTGATTTTCTTTTAAATACATTCCAACATTTCTGATGCTTTCTCTGAAATCCGCACTATCTTCTATCACGTTTCCTGCTTTGAGCAAATTCTTATTTGTTCTCTGCAGTTGTATTCACCACCCAGGAAATAAGCCAACTTGTTTTTCTGATGGACAGAGGGAAATATGCCAACATAACTATGTTTACAATTCCTTTTGGCCATCCCACCATCAATTCTTAGGAAACAAGAAGAAAATGTATTTGTGTTCTGGCTTGTTGTTGCTTTTGCATTCCTCTTATTTTGTAGTTGTGTATATTAATTATAATCATTTTACCCCTGTCTTAGCTGGTGTCTGTGATTAATTTGTTGCTCGGTGTTTTTCTTTGACCTTCGTTGAACTGTCAGGGTAGAGAACTCTGCAGGCAGATTGCGCCTTCGTCAGCCCCTTTCTTGTGCTTTGCTTAGTTACAACAAATGCAGATTTACAACTTTAGATGAAATGCATGGTTTCAAAAGAAGGAAAACAGATGATAATTTCAGTATTTAGATGAAGAAGCAAGACAACCTTATATAAAAGATGAATATTGATTTTTAAAAATTTGTTTACCAAGAATTGCAGAATTGTGCCTAATTTGATTTCATTTCAGATTTGTTAATCATGTGTCTGATGGAAATTGGCCACAAAGAACACACTTAGTTTGAATTTTAAAATGTAAATGAAATGAACTTATTAAATTTTGTGCTTAAGCAAGACAGCTACAACTCTTGTTTGATTTCCTATAATTTTTATGGAAACTCAAATTTATGACTGTATAACTGTTCACACCTATGTTGGAAATTCAGGTCATGTTCATGGTCAGGTGCATGGATGGCTTTTCTAACATTGTCATGATTCTCCACCTTTTTTGGTAATTCTTTCTTTATGGACAGAGTCTATTGCAATAAATTTAGTTTATGCTCTCTTGGTCATGATCGTATTTGGGTATGCCTTCCAGGTGTTCACCTATTTAATCCAACTGACATTTATTGAATGCCTACTATATCCCAGGCACAAGAAAGTCATAGAGAAATGGATATGCTGTCCTCACCTCAAGTAGTTGGCAGTGGTCTAACAGAGAGACAGACATGTATACAGATACCTGCCACAGAGTGCTGTTAGATGGTATTTGGATTTGGGGTGTTTCAGAAAGTCTTTAGTCACACATTTTCAAACAGTCTTTGGGGTCACTTCCACAGATGGCTCTTTTCCTCCATCATGTTTTGATCCATCTTAATTTTGTCCTGGGTTTTCGGTTTACCTTATTTTGCTCCTGTTTCTTCTTTGACCATAAAATCTCCTTAAATACATCATACTTATTATGAAAGTAATCACACCCACTGCCAAAGTGCTGGCCTGTATACGGTCTGTATGGTGTATACAGAAAGTCTATATGCGCACAGGTACAAATGATCCTCTACTGATAAATAGAAAATGTGATTTGCCAAATAGTAGGTTCCCATTTGTGTGTGTGTGAGTGTGTATATATATATATATATGTATAATCTCCAATATACTCGTATATGATTTGAACATATTTGGAAGAATATATGCCCATCTGTTAGCAATGGCTACTTTGGGGAAATGGGTGTTGGGGGGGGGGAGGCTCGAACGTTTTGTTTCATATAATTCTGTTCTATTTGATTTTTTTTAACTTAAGAAATTTCTTTAAATGTATTGAAAAAATTAAAAATAGTAGTTAGTTCTTGGCTATGCAGCCCAACAGACCCAAACTAAATGAAACTAAATGTCCTCCTTTGACACCTGAATCTACTCTTCCCATCATAATCACTCCCAACCCCTTGCATAAATCTTTCTATAAAGAAGGTGACCCTGACACACTGAACACACTCATTGATGTCTTAATTAACATGTACTTTTTGATTGTTTACCAAGTGTTAACATGTAGTGAGTGTTCATGGTGTGTTACCACATATTCGTTGAGTGTTGACTGTGTGCACTGGAAATCCACCAAGCACAAGAATGGTTTCTCATCTCTGCAGAGCTCCAGCTAAGTGGCACATCCCCTGGCCTCCTTTCCTGTGCAAGTCCTTCCCTGTACTCTCCATGTGCTCTTCAAGGCCTCTAGCCTCCTTTTTTCCTTCTCTCTCCTCTAAATTTTATGATATTTAGTCAATATGCATCTGGAAGTTTCATTCACTAGTCAGGTATGTATGGAGGACACTAGGGATAGGGTGGGAAAGCTGGTGCGGCCCATAGCCTCCTGAGGTGGAGAAAAGAGATATGAAACATGTATGATGGATTAATTCACTCATGCTGAGAAAGAGAAGCAGAGAATGGTATCAGGATATATACTAAGGAAACAAGTGCTGAACTGAGGGTGCTTGGAAAGGCTTCCTTGGAGAAGTCAAATTCAGCCTGGATTTGAAGAATGAGAAGAGGTGGTTTAGGGAAGGGCCCAGGCACCAGGTGGGAAGAACCCTGGTGCAGAGCAGAAAGTGAGAGGTGGTGGGTGTACAGGGACCCTGAGAGTGAGGGGAGTAGGGTTAACAGAGGAGGCTGGGGAGGGAGGCAAGTGTAGGATTGTCCTGGGACAGTGCATCGAGGAGTTTGGGTTTCATTGTAAGAGAAATGGGGGCAACTGGATGCTTTTAATTAGAGGAGGAACAAGATCACACTTGCCTTTTAGAAAGGCCTTGCTGGCTGATGTGAGGGAGTGGATTAGAGAGTCTGGGTGTTCCTAGCACAGTGTCTGATCGCATGTACTCCACTATTTGTGGACTGATAATATGGCAAATGCTTTTCTATCAGGTCAGGGTTTTCCTTGACATCTTTTCCATCCACCTGCCACTTTTACTATGGTCTCTTTGCTATCAGCCTTTAGGTAGCTCTAGTATTTTCCTCTTTTTTTAAAAAAGGGACAAAGACTTACACATGCACTTCATCTAAGAGGGTGTCCAGATGACCAACATATACCTGTTAAAAGGCAATCAATTGCATTTGTGTAATTAGTGAACTATGATTACAAATCACCATCCTACAAACCAGAAGGTGGAAAATTAAGGAGGGACCATACCTAACGTATCAAGGATGTAGAACAACAACAGGGACTTTGACTGCTGCTGGTGCAGCCCATAGCTTGGTGATTTATCACAAAGTAAACACAGCATGGAACAACCACCGAGTCAAGAAATAAAATGGGGGTGGGGGGGCATTCTTTCTTTTGGGATGCCTCACCACCTGAGGCATAAAAGTGCCTCAGAGTTCATCATAACTTCGATCTCCCTCTGTGGAAAACTGGCAGCATCTTCTAAAAATGAACGTATCTTCACCCTATGACCCAGCAATTGCACTAAAAGTACAAGGAAATTCATGGCAGCATTTAACATGGATAATTGGAAATGGAAAAAATTTTGTCATGGATAAGTCCACTGTGGCATATTTATACATTGGAATGTTATATAGCAATGAAAAGAAATGAATCACAGAACGTAGAGCAAAGGAATCCAGGCATCAGAGAACACGTATTGTGCTTGTAATTACATAAAGGTTTAAAACAGACAAGATCTATGCTGTTATAAGTTAGGACAGTGGTTTTCTTTGGTGAGTAAGGAGGGGATAAAGATGGAAATTGGCATGTACATGTTGGGGGTCTTCAGTTTGTTTTCTTTCTTTTGTTTTAGGATATAAAAGTTTAGACTTTATCTTAGAAGAGAGTGAGAGAGGGAAGACAGTGGGGGAAGGGAGAGAGAAGAGAGCAGGGAGGTGGGGAGGTATTCCAAAAGAAAGAAAGAATGCCCACCTGTTTCCTTCCTTCCTCCCTTCTTTCCTCCCTCTCTCCCTCCTTCCCTCCCTTCCTTCTTTCCTTCCTTCCTTCTTTCCTTCCTTTTTTTTTTTTTTTGAGACAGAGTCTCAAGCTGTCACCCTGGTTAGAGTGCTGTGGCCACTCACAGCAACCTCCAACTCTTGGACTTAGGTGTTTCTCTTGACTCAGCCTCTCAAGGAGCTGGGACTACCGGTGCCTGCCATAATGCCTGGCTATTTTTTTTTTTCCCATTGTAGTTGTTGTTGATTTTAGATAGCCTGGGCTAGAGTCAAACCCCCCAGCCTTGGTGTATGTGGCTGGCACCCTACTCACTGAGCTACAGGTGCTGCCCACCTGTTTTATTTCTTAAGTGGGTGGTTGTCCCACGACTGTGTTCGCTTTGTAATGAATCACTGAACGGTATGCTTAAAACTTGGGCACTCTTCTGTGTGTATAATACAAAAGCTAAAAAAGAAAAGAAAAGAAAAGCTGGGCATGGTAGCTCATACCTGTCATCCTAGCACTTTGGGAGGCTGATGTGGGTGGACTGCCTGAGCTTAGGAGTTCGAGATCTGCCTAAGCAAGAGGGAGATCCTGTCTCTACTAAAACAAACAAACAACAACAAAAAACGAGATGACACCTGTAGTCCCAGCTACTTGAGAGGCTGAGACAAGAGGATCTCTTGATCCAAGAGATTGAGGCTGCTGTGAGCAGTGATGATGCCAGGGCACTCTACTCAGGGTGACAGAAGTACGACTGTCTCAAAACAAAACAAAACTCAAGATACCAAAGTCGTTGTCTAAACTTTGCTTTTGTGGGAAGGATAACTGGAGGCAAACTCTAACCAAGGGTAACTTGGTGGGTGCTTTCCCCTCTGACCTTTTCTGATGTCATTTCCTTTTGTGTGCCCCTTCCTCCAGGGTTGTCACACTGGGAGATGATATTCAACAGGATCCTCAGTGCTTGGTTATGGTGAATTCCCCTTTTGAAGGATTCTCTTTTAGAGAAATGACTGGAGACACAGGCTTTTCTGGGTTGGTTCTTTTTATGACTTCTGGACCATGCAGTTCGGTGAATTATCTAACCCATTCATTTAGCTTTCCTCCAGGGCTCTTGGACATTTTCCTCCTTTTTCCAACTCTTATATACTGGGCAGATGCTCCCTCTTTACTTTGCTCATTTAAAAAATGTTTGTAAAAAGAAAAAAAGGAAAAAAATGTAATTGTTGCAAGAATACGATTTAGTTTTGTGACTCAAAATAAAAATACATTTAAAAAAAATCTTGGCTTTGCCTTTCAGACTTAACTATGTGCCATTGGGCAATCAATGTTTTTCTTCACATCTGAAGGCTATGTCCCCATAATTTATGTTACTGGTGTTATGTTGTTATCTCTGGATAAATGCTTGTGAATGGAGTCGTATAGCCTTTGGGCAAGTTCGCTTAACCTTTTTGAACTTAATTTCCTCATCTATAAAGAGGATAACTACAGTCCTCTCCTTTATGGTAGCTGTGAGTTTTAAATGAGGTAATGCATCCAGAACGCCTGGCCTGGATTAGTTGCTCAACAAAAGGAACTTTTCTTCTGAACCCACCTAGGGCAGGAAGCACTACTGATGTGCACCTGCAGACCTCAAGGACTGAACAGAGGGGGATGTGCTGTCTAGAGGGGTTGTTTTGTAGAAAACCATTGGTGACCAACCTACCTGGTCCTATTGGCAGAGTAGGACTTAAAACCTCAGTCAGCCCCTAGGAAACATCAGCCTGCTTTAGTGACAGACACAAATAAAGCAAACAAGGCTGCAAAATATTTGGTTTCTTTCAAACGTAGGTGATTATACTGTTGACAGGGCCTGAGGAGTGAGGAGAGTACTCCATCTCTTAAAGAATCTTGTAGAATGCTTTAACAAATATATAAGAATCATATATAATTGGCACACACTTTGTTTGAATGCAAACACTGCTGTTAAAGTGGTGCTTAAAAACAGTTTGTTGGCCTTCTCTTCATACAGGAGAAACATTTCTCTCGTTTACACTACTCACTTGCTTAGCAAACCCTTATTTATCCTATAATGCAAGTGTAATCTGCCCAACATGTCCAAATGCCCACAGATTCTGAGTTAGTGGAGTCTGAATTAACGGAATTTTAGGCAGTCTCTCACGGAGAACTATAATGCAAGCATTGGGAAATGACCCACTCCAGCAGTGTTAAGAGCACTCTGAGAAAACTACCTCTTCCCTTTCTTATCTCTTCTTGCTGCCTGTGTTTCAGTTCCGGCTTTGGAGGGAGGCATAGGAAGACAGGCGCAAACATGAATTCTCAGGACATTTGAATAGTTATTTATTGAGAAGCCACAGTTTTCCACACTTTCATAACTGTAGGCTTTATATAAGGCAAAAGCAAGATGGATCCACTACTTTACACAAAAAGAAACAGCCCTGCAGCGAACCCCGGGCTCGTGCAGTTATAGATCAAAATGCGATGTCCATGACATATAAAAAACCGTGTGGAACAAAATAATTTAAATTATGGTTACAGTCTACTGAAGGAAATATCCATATCTTATTATAAACACATTTTTAATCTAGGGTTGTAATTTAAATATTTGGAGTTTTTTTTTTACATACAGTTATCGAAACATAAAAGCAAAATATAACATTTAATAGGATAAACTTGGACAGAAGACAGTTGTTCCGAACTGTGCTTGATGTTAAGTCATGATGAGATCGCCCCCTTGCCGTGGCAATGAAGTTAATTAATCCATTGGTATGTCACCATCCTTTTTTGGCTAACTATATGAATAAATGAAAGGATGGTTTAACAAGGACACAGGAGGTTCATTTTTTTAGTTGTAGGGGAATAGAAAGAACTAAAAGTTGGAGGCTGCCTTTTATTTTTCAAAAAACCAAAGCAGATCTACAGGTGTTAATTAAATTAAATAATTTA
The DNA here is from genome assembly GCA_963574575.1 of Galagoides demidoff. Classification (NCBI taxonomy): domain Eukaryota; kingdom Metazoa; phylum Chordata; class Mammalia; order Primates; family Galagidae; genus Galagoides; species Galagoides demidoff. The sequence continues at coordinate 9,771 of CAUYQV010030143.1, read as the reverse complement.
TGTACTCATTTAAGTAACTGGCATCCACATACATGAAACAAAAGTGACAGTACTCGGCGTACACGTCCCCACACTCATTTACCATCAATGCACACACAGTACATGAAAGAAGCATCCTTTATCTTTGCTGATAACAGGAACACACCTAGCAGTTGGACTATGGATTCTCCATGAAGAGTATTTAAAGAATGGTGCTCCATATTGCTTGTAAACATATAGACATGGAAATCAGGAAATCAGTGGTCATTTACTAATCTTGGTACCACATAGCTAAAATGGCAATTGTATTGGTAAACATCTCATGGGCATGGTGATTGACAAAAAATTCCCTAATGAGGTTAACTAACAGACTAAGGACATGCACTGATTACAGGACTCCATCCCAGTGGCATCTGGGACCGAATGGTCTAATCATCTTCTTCATCTTCCTCATCACTGTCTTTCATGCTGATCCCCTGCAGGCCCCCACCTTCACTCACTGATGCGGTGGCCTCCTCCACAGTGAGACGGTTCCGGATGGTTTCGTAGGTCTTGCTGTTTAAGGTGGAGTCCAGGACCCCTTGCAATCGGAAATCTCTATAGGTTTTCTAAAGAGGGAAAAGATGCAGAGATAAGAGAGATCCCATCTTCATGGTGGGGAAGGCAAGATGTCAAGCAGGTGTGGGTGTGACAGCACCGACCTTTAGCTAAGCGTCACATTTTATGCATTGTCAAAGAAAAAGTCACTATGCTCAGATTTCACTCTTACTGAAAAATGAGATTCACTGAATGACAGAAAACAAGAAATTGTGACAGGATAAACGATATTAGCTGAGACAAAGCAAAAAACATAAGCCTGTGTTTATTCATTTCCATAAAGGAATATGCTCCATAGTTGTTTTGGTTCCTTTGTGTGATCTGGTTCTTTCTCTGGGGTTGGTATAATATGAATATGATAGATATTGGAAAAGGCTATAATGTATAAATAATGGTATTTTGTGATTTCTGTTGCAGTCTGGTCTTTAGTATTTTTGAGGCTTGTAACTGCGTGAGCTGTACTGATATCCCTCTGTCTCATTCACAAGACAGACATATGTATGTTGGTGTAGGGAACCTATTATGGGAAAGATGGTGCGCTAATGCCTCGTGGATATGTTGCAGGCATGTGGCTCATTTCTCATCTCCTTGGGAAAGAACTGTATCTATTCCGTTCACAACTTCATAGTCTCAGGGAAGAAACTTGGCTGTTTTTCAAGAACAATGGTTTGGGGATTACTGTGCCACAAATTTGTTCTTTGTTCCTCCAGGCAGTTCTGTCGGATTTCCTTAGGTATCTCAAGGACTGTTTTTCTAGAAATCCCTTAGTGTTAATTGAACATGACCAGAAGCATCTGGCTGTTGTCTATTTCATAATTTTTTTTAAAAGGTCTCTCTCTATCTATAACTCTCCTCATCACACTGCATATCATTTCAGTGATTCTTCTGTTTGTTTCTCATATTGATAATCAAAGCCACTCCCATCATGATTTCTAATAGTGCATCTAATGTAGGCATAGTGTTAACAATCACAGTGTCATCTCCTCTTGAAGGTCACTGAGTTGTAATGACTGTTGACTAGCGAATGCAGTTAGGCTTAGTGAAGTTCGATAATGTTAAAGTAACTTGGTTTAGACACTAAATTATAAGGTCATCCTTAAGCTGCAAGCCTTGCTGAGAAGGAGGAAGCTGGGAGGGAGCTGGGAAGAAGCTAGGAGGAAGCTAGCTACCTGAACTAGGTCTTCAGCTGGACAGGGAAGGGTAGGAACTATCTGGCACGGTATAGACCAGATAGCCAGATGATTAACTGTAGTTTTTATACTTTTCAATCAGTTGTTGTGTTGCCACAGAGAATAAGGTAATTTTCCCCAGAATATGATGGGGTAAAGGAAGAGAAAAAGTGCTTGAGCAGTCTCATCTTTATTCAAATTCCAGAGCAGAGTGTACCCCAAGTAGACTCTGAATGCCTAAGGGCAGGGATCACATCTAGTCATTCTTGAATCCTCCATCTGGTATTATACAAGTAGAGGCTCACGGAATGTTTATCCAATGTTGGATGAATGAATAAATGCTTGCTGAATAATGAATGAAAGGATGAATAAATGGAGTGGCTGTTGACGTGGAAAGGAAAGCCAATTATCCTTGGAAATTTGCCTTGGAGAGTGAGCCTTCTGGGTGAGGCACTAGGTAAAGAGCTGGTGAATTCAGCTTCACATCTCTGAGTCGTGGCATTAGTGAAGCTGGGCCCATTTGGGGTGAAAGGGAACGGGTTTCTTTGGCAGGGACATTTCTGTATTCCTTCTCTGTGTTTCATGTCTATGTTGTTGTTTTTGTTTTGGGGGGCTTTATTTTGGCAGAAGGTGAGGACTCAATCTCCTCTCCGACCTATATATTTTTTCTTAATAAAATATTGCTAATTCCCAACATAGATCTAGGAATATCGGTAATGAAAAGACAATTTTAAGATATTAAAATTAAGTCTTCTTTTCACATCTATTCAGTAAGGGTCAAACAATAGATTTCCCCAAAGTATATTTTTATCCAGAAAATAGAATTGAAGGGGTCAGGCAGTGGCTAGTGAGCTTGCCTTAAGGATTTGAAGTAAAAAAAAATATGAAAATCAGACTGGGTCCACAGTCTGAGTGCATACATTTCTTTTTTAAGAGCTGCTATACACTGCTGTCTGTAACCTTCCCTGGGTGGATGCTTTGTGAGATCAAATGCAGATGATAATAATTCTCCTTAATTACACACAATGGAACAGTAATTGGTTTTAAGTCGGCACTGGGACAGAGGAGCACCTTTGGTGAAATGGTGCTAATCCAAAAGAGGCTAGGAAGTGGGGTGGGGGTTGTGTGGCTAGGGGTGGATGTGGGGGAGACTTTTGGCAAACTGCTAAGAAATAGAAATTCAGCTGTGTTCATTGTTAATATATTTTAAAGGAGACTTTGTAGTTTGAGGTTTTTGCATACGAATGTTTTAAAAACCTTTATGGTGAAGCATCAAATGGAAACTGAAATGATCAAAAACGTATTTACCCCCTTCTGTGATCTTATTATTTCATGTAAACCACTGAGATTTCACGCTGAAATAATTATCATTAGTCCAAGGCACACACACAAGAGCAAGGGGGAAAAAAGCCACTTTCAGGGTATGTTATCTCACCTTTGTGATCCTTTACATTTGATTGTATACACGCATTATAAAATAAAGTACTTCAATTAACTATGAGAACAATATTGATTTGCATTCTGTTAATGATCACAGGACATATTTAGAAATAGCTGGGGGTAAATATTTCTATTAAATTAATTGTGGCAAAAATTTATTTAATTAAACCATAAATGAAATTGGTAATTGATGTGATTAGCATAATGGCACCAGAAGCTAGCTTTTGAAAGTCTAAGGCAAAGGGTGGGTGGCCTCTGCAGTATTTTTTTGCATGGCAAATACATAAAGTATTTTTCCAATCTGGATAAAGATATCAAATTCCTTTTTATTAAATTTTCCCTTGATATATGAGCAATAAATTAAACTAGGCATCATGAAGTGATTTTTTAGGCTTTTCTTATATGATATGCTGTTGCAGAACTCATCTTGTTTTATAAGGAAACTAATATTCTTTGTGTTAAGGAAGCTCTGCAGCGTGCCGATGACATATATTTCAGTAAGCTATTTGCAAAGAAAAGTAATCATTTTTTTTCTTTTACCTTTACCATCCTAATTAGTGTTTTCAACTGATATATGTGAAGCTGTAAGTCCATCCGGTCCGTCAACCAGGTGCAGATCACGTTCATGGAGCTGTTGTACCATTGCTGAAAAAGAGACAAAAGTTCTCCAGCCAACACATCATAGAGCATTCATGGGGATCAAGCCATGTTTGAGCACCCCACTCTGTTCCGGGCGGAAACAAAATGGTTAAAGAGAATTTGAGAGCACAGAGATCATGAAAGTTCATTTGCACAGTCACAAGGCACTGGATCTATCTGAGAGCGGTCAGCTGGGACTTTGAATCTAACACAGAACGCTTCCACTATAGATATTTCACATACACTCAATTCATAAATACCGTCTTTTGCTTCTTCCAATTCACTTTTTTATTGGTTCACTTTACCGAGTGGCTTCTTTCCTAATGCCATTGTCTCTGGTTTCAGAGACATAAAGTCTTCTCCACTGCACTGGTGTGGCCACTTACCTTTTGAAAACTTCAAACTCTGCCTGCTGCTAAGTTCAATTCTGGGAATCAGGCTGAGAGAGCCTTCAGACTTCAGGGGGAAGTTCATTGTCATGTACCTGATTGGGGAGTTCCTGATAAACACAATGAATGAGAATTTCTCTTTAAGGGCCAAATTGTGCTCCGGGCAGCTTAGGTGCCCTTACGTTGGCTATGCAATCTGTTTTAATCTTAACACCAAAAAATTATGGAAGATGAGAGAAAAAAAAAACCATCTACAAATGAGCTCATTTCAAGCTGTTGAAATCATACTTCCCCTTAAGGGGGTTAAATTTTGCTTCTTGTCTGTGAAAAATGCTTGAAGCTGTGTCACTTTAGACTGCCACCCCTGTGGTGCCGGAAGTCTCTGGTGCAGTATAATTTTGCAGTACTGCTCATATATTCATAAATCTCACTCGGAGACATATGAACAGTGTTATGAAGTGTCAGTATGAAAAAAAAATCTAATCTTTTAAACTTCACCAGGTTTCATTACGCTCTGCCGCTTATACCAAACAATTTACAAATAAAATGAGAAGGTGTGGATGGACCTATATATTTATTTATAGGGCATCAATAGGAGCTGTGCTCAGAAAAGATGCAAAAAAGAAAGAGTGGTTAGAGAATGGAGACAAGGCGTACTCTCATGCTAACCGAAACACACACACATACACACGCACACACACATCGCACACCAGTGGGGATTTGAAAAGCATAAATAAAAACATGTTTCCGATGGTAACTCCACCCTTTCTCACCTAAAGATCATCCAAAATCAGTTTATGCCTAACACTCACAGTTTTTCCGAAGCCTTGTTTCTGACTTAATTTCTTAAAAAAAAATTAATTTAGGTTTTTTACTTTGCAAGGTAGAACTGCCAAGTTTCACCTTGCAAGAAACGACACAGTCTCAGCCATGGCGTAGAGAAGCCCTCTTTGCAATCTTTCATTTCTGGGCTCCTTCTTCATCAGAGCCAATTGTGGCTCTCCTTGGAGCTCAGCCACGGCAGAGACCACACTACCCCAATCAAGGCAGCGCTGCAGCCTCACAGCCAACTTCTGCTCTTTTAAAGATCATGAAGGAGAAACCATCAGTCTTAGGAACCTTCTGTCCCTCCCCAGGGAGCAGAGGGTGGGGGTGGGTTTTTTTTTCCCTTGAGATTTGCAGTTCACTCCATGGAAGGAAGGAGGGTGTTTGCTGGGGTCAAGCTGCTTCAGGCATGGACAGGTTTTCCCCTCTAGGGATGAGAACATTTTACTGAAACTTTTTTTTTTCTGGTAGTGGTTGTTGGGGGGGGTGATTTTGGCACCTCCTGCCTTGGGATTCTGGAGCTTTTGCTGTCACTGCATCTGGGTTTTTAAGAAGGGGTGCTGGAATAGGAATGTCACTGGGTCACCTGCATTTTTGCAGCTCTACCATAATCCTTGCAATTGGAGTATCTTTTGTGCTCACTCCAGGCCTCAAATTCTGTATTCACTGGCTAGATCTGCCATGTCATCTGGGGGCTCAAAAAAATCTATTTGGAGAGTCATAATCAATCTTTCTTTATCTCCAGCCTCCTGGGGTTGGAAGATGATCTTCAAGAAATGCCAGTGACCTCCTGGCCAAACCTACAGGCTCAGGGCCTCATGATGCGTACATCTCAGGGACACAAAAGAGGAGTGTGGCACTCTAGCTTCTAGGCAGAGGTGGCATTTTGCTTTGGCTGTGACAACAGGCAAACCGGCGCTGGCTTATATCACTGCCAGCAAGCCTTGTGCAACATGCCTTTTTCTCTTTGCTGAGAGACATGCCACCTTTCAGGAAAAAAAAAAAAACGCCACCCCCCCCTTCCATTTTATGTAAGCAGTTCCCACTCTTGTAAATGGCTTTTGGATAGTGAAAAATAAAAATAAAAATAAAAAGGTAGGGTACTATCAACACTCTTGCTCTGATACTGAAAGGGTAGGGAGGTAGAAACTGCATACAGCGAGGATCAGTGCATCACACTCAGACTCCCATCCCAGGAGAGCAAGAAAGCCCTGGAACATCCATGCTTTCCTTCCTGGATCTCACATCTAGCAAAAGAAGTGTAAAAAATGTATGATGCCCCATTGGCTACACATTTAAAGAGGCAAAGGGAGTAAGTCACTCCTTTCCAAACCTTATGCTCAGTAGATGAAATTGGAGGCACTTTTGGATGCAACACAGTGCTAACTGGGTTTTCCAGAAAGGCGCTTAAAGGCATTTGGATGTTGAAAAAAGCAGGAGGCACTGCCTTCTAGAACTTTAAAATGTTAGAGGTGAAAAGGGTCTTCTATATTATCCTTTGTAGAGGACGAAACAAAGGGCGGGAGAGGTGGAGTGCCTTGCCTGCAGTTACACAGTTAGGGAGTCCAGAACAGGCAGTTATCCAGGGGATCCGCTGGATAGAAATGGCTGACTTTCCACCATGATTCCTCCCTAACAGGATATAGTGTGCTGGTCATGACAGCTGATCTTGTACATTTCTTCCCAGTTCCACATTCAGGGATATCACATTGATAGCTAGAAATAGGTCTTAGTGGGGATTTTTACACCATGGAAATTGGCAAACGCCCCAAACCAGGGCTTTCTCCCTCCCAGAGCTAGTCGTTAAACATTTATCAGCACATTCCTGGGTGCCTGGGTTGTTCCTGCTCTTCCTCGGGGGCTCACAGTGCTTATTAGTCAGGTTTTCTTCATTTGAGATCCATGCTAATGTAGCAGATTTGTTATGATTCTTCAAAAGAGGAAATTAATAAAACATTTTAAGTTCTCCCCATTTTGTTTTGTCTTTCGTTCAGATATGCCTTTTCCAGAGCTATCCTAACACCTGGGCACTAGATTTTTGGGGAAATGCATTCTAAATTTGCAGAAATCAGAATTAGGAGCTGACGACATATACTAAGTATTTAAGTAAAATCACGACTCCCTGCTCCTTTTTCTTCATACAGACATACGAATCTGCAACTTTGTAAATAAGGTTACTTGAATCCTAAAAATCACTGAAGAAAGAAAATCTGCAGTAGGCTGGGATCTTTTAAAAATACGCCCTTTAGGGATAATTCTGTAAAGGTTTTGAATTTGGAACCCCAAAGGATGCCTATCGCAGCTATGGTGTGCAGGATAACAGGGCCCTTAGAAACAAGAAGATCTGAAGGTGCTATAAACGAAGTGGGAAGGCTAATCTAAAAATCTGCCATTTAATTTTTCTTTCTTTCTACAGTGTAGTGGTTTTGGGCACAGACTCTAAAACACACCTGGGTTTATGATCTTGGGCAAGTTATATCCCTTCTCAGAGACTCAGTTTCCTGATGAAAATGGGGTTACATCAGCCTCTCGTAGGCTTTTTCTGATGACTAAATGAAATGATGCTAGCAAAGCACTCACTCCAGGACTTGGCTCATAATAAGGCCTCAGTAAATGTTAGCCACCACCATCACCACCACTGCCCCTGCCTCCACCACTACAACTATCATCATCGTTTCTCCCTTCTTTTCTTTTTCACCTTCTCTCTCAATCTAAAAGTTTCCAGGAAACAAGGGAGAAAGCAACACATTGCCAGGGAAAGCCACGTGGTGACAGAAGAAATTGTAGATTTGTATGTACAAGTCTTAAAGGACATGTGAGTAACTCTTAGCAATGCAATTCTGCTGGAAAGTGGTTTTATGGTAGAGCATCACCCAAACCTACAAAACCATCTACAAAATGCTTTAAGCACATTTTAGATTATATGGACCTAGAGTTAAGTCTTGGATTAAAAAGATTCAGACCCAGAATGAATGTTTCTCAACTCCAGCGCGGATAAATTACAGCTACTGGGTTGGCTACTTACACGTATTAGCTGAATAAACTCAAGCAAATTACTTAATTCTCTGACCTCTTAGTCTCCTTTTAGAGTTAATACCAGTACTTACTTCATAGGGTTATTGTCAATGTTAAAAGAAATAATTTATGTAAAGTGTCTAGCAGAGTGAGAGTCACATTGTAAGCACTCAATAAAATTTATCCACTGTTGTTATTACTCTCAGAACATAACAGATATACTTTTAATAGGCAGTACAAAGAAATAGTTTTGATCTTGTTCTAGTACAAACTCAGACCATTAATATGCAAGGCTAGGGTTCACTAAGGCTAGGGTTAGGTGAGGCAGGGTGCTGTAAATGTAGGGCTAGATCCTGTCTTTAACTAAAAATTTGATATTTCAGTCATCATGGATTTTGGGTACTAATTATGATTTTGTAAAGGGTTGTCTTGAAATATCATTTATCTTGATTATTTAATTTTTTGTCTCCCCCTTCCCTTATACTTTCTGACCAAGAAGTGACTCATCTACATCTACCCAGTCCAGCATCCTTTTGTTTACTGTTCCCCTGAAAACTTTATTCCCTGGAGGGGATGCAGCATTGAGAAATGCTGCGACTAATACCTCGCAGGACATTACAGTGTTCACAGAAAATGGGCCTTCATTGGCCTTGGATAATCCCTAAACAGCTATACAGCAGGTTGCTACAATGCTGTGCTTACATATTATGACATAAAAACCACCCCCACTTATACAAGTCTTAACTCCGGACCCCAATATCTTAATGCTAATTTGATGTCCTAGAGACACTACTGTTAAGGGTACATTTGTTTTCAGAACAAGCCACATATAACAGATGGGTGGCAGTGGAAACAAGGAACACAGGCTGAAAAGGAGACAGAACCATTCATTGTATTTCTATAGTCACTTATCACAAGGGTAATTTACCCCCTCCATTCAGGCAACCCCCAGTCTTCTATAAGAATTTCAAAAAAGTGTTATTTTGTATAGGATTCCTAAGAAATGCCTACAAACATGCACATACACAATCAATAAAGATAGCTGCGTCTTCACTGAACACTGAACTTGTAAGATGTGTGCAGGCATCATGCAAAACAGGCTATGAGAATTATATAGTTTATTCATTGAATTGAACTCTTAAGAGGTGGACATAATTAACAGCACCACCTTGTTGAGGCTGAGAAAAAAGGGCATATGTAGTTTATATGTAAGTAGCCTGTGGTTACACAATTAGAAAGTGATGAGACATGTTTCAAGATGGCTATTTAAAACTAAATCTGTAGTTCTTTGCACTCAACTTCATACTTCACAAAAGGGCTGGACTGGTTATATAGAAACAGGTGTAGTTCTAGCTGTGTCCACAGCAAGTCATTCCACACTGAAGTTCTCAAAGGAGAAGGGTGTGCCGGGGACAATGCTGTCAAACCTGTTTGCCTCATAGCCTGAGCGTGGTATTGAAGAGATCCTACGTTTTATGAGGTTATAAAGCTGCTAAGGAAAGTGTGGGGATTTAGGGGCATTCCCATGGAAAACCATTAACCTTAAGAATTGATGGATGAGGCTCGGTGCCTGTGGCTCAATCGGCTAAGGCGCCAGCCACGTACATCTAAGGTGGCAGGTTCGAATCCCCAGCCCAGGCCTGCCAAACAACAATGATGGCTGCAACCAAAAAATGGCCGGGTGTTGTGGCAGGCGCCTGTGGTCCCAGCTACTTGGG